>CM053027.1:386050918-386066901 GCA_028564925.1 Lithobates sylvaticus | reverse complement strand
ATCCTATGGAGCCCCTGAAGAAGTCACGTGGGTGTGATGTAACGCGTAGGGCGTGCGCTGAGGTATACCCAAAGTGGCGCTAATAAAGATAAGAGTTCGGCACTCGTGAATTTTTTTAGGCTTTTAAATGTGAGTTTTAGCAGTTTTTTTCTTAATAAACTTGTTTGAACGTTCATACACTACCAGAGTATTCTCTTCTATACACTTATAGGAAAGGACCACTGGAGAATCTACACTGCCATTACAGAGAGAAAAGTGTTGGAAAAACATACAAAGGACCCCCAGAGGCGACCCGACCATATTACATCACTTCTAAGAGATATCAACATATGCTGTAGACCAAGCACATCTCAGGTGAGAAGCTAGAGAGCACAGAGGTGACACAGGAAGAAAAGGGAAGAAGTCACCCATTATTATGGACATTTACAAGCAATGGTGAAGGGATACATCACGAATATTCATTATAGACTATAATAAGAATGCAAATTACTGAAGGAATTTGATGTTTGTTTCACAGATATCGTTATATTTTTTCCAGCTTGTGTGTGGATTTATTTTTGTCCATCCTTGAGACACACAGTAATATTGTTTGCACCATTGCACAGGAATTATTGTCACTCATTACTGCATATTTTAAGTTGACACATTTGTTTGGTTGATAGCCAGTAGTGTATTTAGGTTTTGTGCTGCCCTAGGCCTGACTAAACTCACGCACCCCCTAATTTAAATATGACCCACCCCTTCCTGTTCGAGTGGGGACACTAGTTTTGAGGGCATGGTGGGTAGGCAATGGATTCCCTTAATTTGCATAGATTTCCTCTCACTTCCTGTCTGGCTATGGGGCAGGAAGTGAAGGGAAATCTCTGCAATGGGACAGGGATGATAAAAAATAAACGGCGCAAGCTGACGGGGACTAGCTGACGGGGACTCTTTCCGTGCTGCCCCCCTGCAAAGTGCTGCCCTAGACCTGGGCCTTGTCGGCCTAGGCCAGGATACAGCGTTGTTCATAGCGCAACACTACTCATCTTTTACTTTCTTACCAATTAGCCACACATAAGCTATAGAGTGTAAACAGCTGTCTCATATAATTTGCACAATTCATACAATGCAAGAGTACACGAGAATACACATTTATCCTATGGAGTTATCTTGCATGCCGTTGTGTCTCCTTACACTGTGTGCATCAATAGAAATACACAGTCCCATAGTCTAGGATAGCAAGGCACGCCACTGCATCTCCCCTATTTCTCTAAGCTAACAGACTGGCTGGACACTGCACTGTTATCTCTTTCTCACGGAGACTGGAATTTCAGGGAGGCAGCACTGAGAGAGCAGGAGCAAGCAGCATTAAAAGCTGTACACTGCAAGTGATGTGGTAAGAATGTTGACAAATAGTTTACGGGGGAATTTGTATTTTATTGTGTTCAATGCCTGTGTCCCCTGCTGCAAGCGGTGGCTTCTTGCTGTGACCCCTACACCAATATAGGAGATATCCGGGTCTAAGATAGAGGGGTCTAAGGGAGGAGCCACAGTGCATGGCGAGGGATATAGTCAATTTGACAATCCCCTAAGTGGCGAATGCCAAAAAGATGAAGGCTGCAGGGCTAGAATGGAGCACACATAGGAGACATGGTCCACCAGAGAGGTAAGTATAATGGATTTATTCTTGCAGGAAATTTTGGGTACAATTTTCTTTAAAAACTGACAGGGTCTCTTTAATCATGTAAGGTGGTTTAAGTAGGTATATTTTTTTTAACAAAGCATATTAGAGAGTTTTCTTTTTTCATAATCTGTATATAGTTGTAATATAATTATTTTGGCTCCCATGTTTCTTAGGTTTATCTCCCGTCGACTTAAATAAAGCACTGTGACTTTCTAACACAAATGCAATTTATGGCTTAAAAGTGAGATTTCAGAACCTATCCCAGTTTGGTCTAAAAAATAAGATACAAGTCTAATGGTTTAGGGCACTACACTTTACACTATATCTTCAAAACATTCCGGCAGTTGACAAAATTAATGTCTTATTTTGTCATTTCTGGCTGAGAATATATCGTATGCCCTTGGTCATAATTTTATTTCAAAAGTTAAGACATTTTTATTGATATAAAAAATGAGAGATCGATTTTATCTGCAGTAAGGGAACATTTCTTTGTGAAGGGTGTAGTTAAAGTACATGTGATGTAGTGTTTTCCACTAGATCTTCATTGTATTGTTGTGGTGGGAGAGCAGCCAAATAATGGTCAGTAATATTTTATTGCCGTATGCCGGGATCTGTGTATCTGTGTCAAGTCATGCTGTTGCTTTTATGATCTCACTATCAAATATATATATATATATATATATATATATATATATATATATATGTCTGTGAAAAGGCTACTCCCTGGTTCAAACACCTGCCTGACAACACTTTTTGCCCATTTTCACTTTATTATAATGACACAGATCCTGTAAAACGCCTGAATAAAATTATGTATACTAAAAACAGAAAAAAAATGCTTTTAGCAAAAGGAACTAAAATTGCCGGTATAAAGTTTATAAAATTATGTCTATGGTGACTTCAAGGCGTATATTTCAAAAGTTAAGAAATAGAGGATGCCAGTAGAATGAGTAAAGAGTGTGTGAAATGTATTTAAAATAATATAAATAATAAAGTTATGCAAAGAATCACCACTTGCTATTGTACCCTATATTGGTGTAATATTGTTGTGGTGTGTTCATCTGTTGTCCCATACTTCTATACATTAATGGTTGCTTGTGATCTATCAAAGGACCACCGAGTAAGTGCTACATTCAGGGCCGCTGATAAGGCAGTACAGCCAGCCCTCCTGTACTGGGCCCGGGCACCATCAGTTCAAAAGAGGGGCCCGTGCACCTGCTAGGCAGGAGGGCCGGCTGTACTGTCTTATTGCAGCCCCGTTCCTCTTCTGCCTCCCCCTGCAACGGTGCCAGCTTCTCTTCCTCTTTCTCCCTCTGGCTGTACTGTAGAGGGATTGGTTCTAGCACATGCGCCCCTTCCATCTGCTGTCCAGGCCCCCCCGTTTACCCCTTTTCCCGGCAGCACTTCCGGCTTCCCTCCTCTTCTCACCCGTCGGCATAGCTACTGTGGGCAAAAGGGAAATGTTTCAGGATAGAGAGTAGGGGAAGGGGCCGGTAAATATGTAATTTTTTGGCCCCTTCCTTTCCTGAATGAACACAGTGAGTGATCGGTATTAATCACTCCTGTGTCCATGCATCACTGAAGCATACTAAATGGTGTTTACTATGCTTCAGTTTGTGAATGAGCAGGAAGCCTCAGAGCGCTTCCTATTCATTCATCTGAGCTGCTGAGGCTGCAAAGAAAGGGAATGATAAATATATGTCCTCAACCACTTGCAGCCATTTGGTTCTCGCTGTTTTTTTGCGAGAACCAAATCCTACATTTTACATATGTTTGGGGGGGGGGGGGGGGCTGAAAATGGCTTTATAAATCAAGTAATAATTAATTTTAATCATTATGATATGATTCACAACAAAAGATAAGGAAATGAAGTAAAATAAAGCAAGGTCCCCCTTACATCAGGGTCACCATATGAACCCCCCTTACATCAGAGTCCTCCTTAGGACTTAAATCAAAATCATCAGCAGAGTTTCCTGTTACATCACAGTTACCATTAGTGTCCCCCCTTACATCAGTGTTCTCATCAGAATCCCACTTTACATCTGGTTCCCTATCAGAGCACCCCCTTACATCAGCATCCCCATCAGAGTCCCCCTTATATCAAAGTCTCTATCAGTGCCACCCCTTACATCAGAGTTCCATCAGAGTCCCCCTTACATCAGGGTCCCTACCAGCAAAGACCAACTGATCAGCTGTGAGTCAGATACATTCTTGTATAGGGTCAGATGTGGTTAAAAGGCCATAGTTTGGAGATCCCTGGTCTGTGGGAACCATTAAAAAAAATATTTCAAGAGAATTAAAGGGTGAAAATCCTGGTTCTAAATCAGGTGTCCCCAACCCCTGGGCCTCAGACCAGTGCCGGTCCATGACCTGCTCGGAGCTGGGCCATGTGGCGGGCAGAGTGAGCCAGCACTGCCACCCTCCGCCCACCAGAGGGTGCCTGCTCCCCTTCTCCTAACACCACAAACTAATCACAAAGAAGGAGAAAGGGGGGGGGACCAGGCCAGGGAAAGGGAAAGGATCTTATGGAACACTGGTGACACCCAGGCTGCACCCCCCCTCCTTCATTAGGTGACAAGCTGCACCCATCCAACCACCCTGTTCCGTAGAGGGGCTGAGTCCCTCCTGGTGCTGGGAAGGTTAAGGACTAGGGTTGAGCAAACCCGAACTGTAAAGTTCGGGTCCGTACCGGACTTTTGGGTGTCCGGGACCCGGACCCGAACCCGAACTATTGCCTGTAAGTTCGGGTTCGGGTCCGGTGTTCGGCGCTGTATTGGCGCCTTTTTAACAGCTGCAGGGCAGCCAATGGATGATCGTTTCACTAGTGTGCCCTAGAAGCCATCACAGCCATGCCTACTAATGGCACGGCTGTGATTGGCCAGTGCAGCATGTGACCCAGTCTCTATAAATAGTACACACACAGCACACAGCGTCATATTGTTAGACAGACACTGTTAGACAGGTTCCTGTGCTGCAGATAGATAGATAGAGGATTTTAGGAGTTAGTGTGCTAAAGTCAGTCCACATTCCTTGAATTTTATTCTAATTAGTTAGATCAGTGAGCGATCTAGATAGCTAGAGTAGGGAGGGAGTTTCTTTATTTAGCAAAAGAAAGAGGCAGACATAATTATTGAAGAGATTCCTAAATCAATTGTACCCTGGCTGGGGTGCAGTGCACAGTCACAGTAACAGTGCCATGAGGCCAGTGCCAGACAAAATATAAACGTTTTACCTGCAAGCTCAGTGCAACATTACTGCACTGCATATACTAAGAGATACACCACAGTCTGTGTGTATTCTGCTATTGGAAAAACATTGCATAAAAATTGAATTTTGCTTTTTATTTTTTTTTCCCAATAGCATTTTCTGCGTGTTCATACATACACGCTGTAGACACTAACCGTGTATTCTGATATTGCAAAAACATTGCAAAAAAATTAATTTTGCAGTGTTTTTTTTCTTCCCAATAGCATTTTCTGCGTTTTCATAAACGCTTTAAATACTGTCCGTGTAGTCTGATATTGCAAAAACATTGCAAAAAAATATAATTTTGCAGTGTTTTTTTTTCTTCCCAATAGCATTTTCTGCGTTTTCATAAACGCTTTACATACTGTCCGTGTATTCTGATATTGCAAAAACATTGCAAAAAAAATTAATTTTGCTTTGTTTTTTTTTTCCAATAGCATTTTCTGCGTTTTCATAAACGCTTTAGACACTATCCGTTTATTCTGATATTGTAAAAACATTGCAAAAAAATTAAATTTTGCAGTGTTTTTTTTTCTTCCCAATAGCATTTTCTGCATTTTCATAAACGCTTTAGACACTGTACGTGTATTCTGCTATATACAAAAACACCCATTTAGGGCGAGATCATAAATTTTGAAAATATGAGGAGATCATCAAAAAGGGGACGTGGCCCGGGTCGTGGTGCTGCTGGTGGCGCTCCTGTTGCAGGGAGAGGACGTGGTCGATCTGTGCCAGCTACACGCACTAGTGAAACACCTTCCGCAGGTGCGAGTAGGCGACAGAGCCTGCAGCAGTATTTTGGCGCGCCTAATGAGACTGTACGAATGTCGAGGCCAGGACAAGTACAGGCAATAGTAGATTGGGTTGCTGCTGACAGTGCCTCCGGTTCCTTCACATTGTCTCCCACCCAGTCTCCTGATGAAAGTTCAGAGTTGGCACCTGCAGCCGATGTCCATCAGTCTTTCACCTCACC
Organism: Lithobates sylvaticus; assembly: GCA_028564925.1. NCBI lineage: Eukaryota > Metazoa > Chordata > Amphibia > Anura > Ranidae > Lithobates > Lithobates sylvaticus. The sequence continues at coordinate 386,061,019 of CM053027.1, read as the reverse complement.
CCCTTGCAAATCAGCCAATCAGTCTGAGCCCCAAATCATGCAGCAGTCTCTTCTGCTTTTTGATGACTCTGTTAGCAGGGTTTCCCAGGGCCATCCACCTAGCCCTGCTTCAGAAGTGGAAGAGATTGTGTGCACCGATGCCCAACCACTTATGTTTCATGATGAGTACATGGGAGGACCAACGCAGCACGTCTCGGATGATGACGAAACACAGGTGCCAACTGCTGCTGCTTTCGCCATTGTGCAGACCGACATGGAGGGCAGGGGTGAATTTTGGGTGGAAGATGATGTGGAGGACGATGAGGTCCTTGACCCCACATGGAATCAACGTCATGCAGGTGACCAGTGTAGTTCAGAGGAAGAGGCGGTGGTCGCACAGAGCCACCAGCACAGCAGAAGAGGGAGCAGGGTGCAAAAGCGGAGCGTCCGTCCCCTAGACAGTACGTCTGCTACTGCCCAACGCAGCAAGGGACCGAGCACACCAAAGCCAGGTGCAAGGAGTTCCCTAGCGTGGCAGTTCTTCAGACAATGTCCTGATGACAAGACACGAGTGGTTTGCACGCTGTGCAATCAGAGCTTGAAGCGAGGCATAAACGTTCTGAACCTGAGCACAACCTGCATGACCAGGCATCTAAGTGCAAAGCACGAGATGCAGTGGAGTAGACACCGCAAAAACCAAGAAAGGTCTCTGGCTCCTCCTGCTTCCTCTTCTGCTGCAGTCTCGGCCTCTTCATCCACCTCTGTAGTGACAGTGACACCTGCCAACCCGCAAACAGAGGATCTGCCAGCAACACTACCACCTGGGTCACCAACCATCTCCACAATGTCCCATGGAAGCTTTCAGCTCTCTATTTCCCAAACACTGGAGCGGAAGAGGAAGTACCCCCCTAGCCACCCGCGATCCCTGGCCCTGAATGCCAGCATTTCAAAATTGCTCGCCTTTGAAATGCTGTCATTCCGTCTGGTGGAGACGCAGAGTTTTCAAAGGCTGATGTCATTGGCTGTCCCACAGTACGTCGTGCCCAGCCGCCACTACTTTTCCAGACGAGCTATCCCTTCCCTGCACAACCAAGTGGGGGACAAAATCAGGTGTGCACTGCGCAGCGCCATCTGTGGCAAGGTCCACCTAACTACGGATGCGTGGACCAGTAAGCACGGTCAGGGACGTTATATCTCCCTAACAGCACACTGGGTAAATGTAGTGGCGGCTGGGCCTGAGGCGGATAGCAGTTTGGCGCATGTCCTTCCACCACCGAGGATTGCAGGGCACTTCAGTTTGCCTCCTGTTGCTAACTCCTCCTACTCCGCCTCCTCATCCTCTACCGCCTCCTCATCCGGTCAGCGTAACACCTTCACCAGCAACTTCAGCACAGCCAGGGCTAAACGACAGCAGGCAGTTTTAAAACTTTCCTGTTTGGGGGAAAAACCCCACACCGCACAGGAGTTGTGGAGGGACATGGAACAACAGACCGATGAGTGGTTGGTGGCAGTGAGCCTCAAGCCCGGCCTGGTGGTGTGCGATAATGGGCGAAATCTCGTAGCAGCTCTGGGCCTTGCCGGTTTGACGCACATCCCTTGCCTGGCGCATGTGCTGAACTTGGTGGTCCAGAGGTTCCTGAAGAATTACCTGATATGCCAGAGCTGCTGCAGAAAGTGCGGGCCGTCTGTGCGCACTTTCGGCGTTCTCACCCTGCTGCTGCTCGCCTGTCAGCGCTGCAGCGTAACTTCGGCCTTCCCGCTCACCGTCTCATATGTGACGTGCCCACAAGGTGGAACTCCACCTTGCACATGCTTGCCAGACTGTGCGAGCAGCAGCAGGCGATAGTGGAGTTTCAGCTGCAGCACTCACGCGTGAGTCGCTCTGCGGAACAGCACCACTTCACCGCCAATAACTGGGCCTCCATGCGAGACCTGTGTGCCTTGTTGCGCTGTTTCGAGTACTCCACCAACATGGCCAGTGCCGATGACGCCGTTCTCAGCGTTACTATCCCAGTTCTATGCCTCCTTGAAAAAACTCTTAAGGCGATGATGGAAGAGGATGTGGCACAGGATGAGGAGGAGGAGGAGGAAGAGGGTTCATTTCCAAGGCTTTCAGGGCAGTCATTTACAAGTGGCTACGAGGGTGGGTTCCTGCACCAACAAGCGCCAGGTACACAATTGTTTGGCAGCAAGGGCACAGTTCTGGAGGATGACGAGGTGGAGGATGAGGAGGAGATGGAGGAGGAGGAGGAACCATGTTCACAGCAGGGTGGCACCCAGACCAGCTCATGTCCATCACTGGTGCGTGGCTGGGGGGATACAGAGGACACAGACGATACACCTCCCACAGAGGACAGCTTTTCCTTGCCTCTGGGCAGCCTGGCACACATGAGCGATTACATGCTGCAGTGTCTCCGCAACGACCGCCGAGTTGCCCACATTTTAACTGGTGCTGATTATTGGGTGGCCACCCTGCTGGATCCCCGTTACAAGGACAACGTGCCGTCCTTAATTACCTCACTGGAGCGTGATCGTAAGATGCGCGAGTACAAGCGCACGCTGGTAGACGCGCTGCTGGTGGCATTCCCACTTGGAAGCGGGGGTACGGTGGAAGCACAATGCGAAGGCAGAGGAGGAGAAAGAGGTCGCCAACACAGCCGGGGCACCGCCAGCACCTCGCAAGGCAGGGTTAGCATAGCCGGAATGTGGAAAAGCTTTGTCGCCACGCCACAACAACCAGCACCACCAGCTGAGATGGAACGTCTTAGCAGGAGGAAGCATTTCACCAACATGGTGGAACAGTATGTGTGCACACGCGTACACGTACTGCATGGCGGGTCTGCCCCCTTCAACTTCTGGGTCTCCAAATTGGGCACATGGCCTGAGCTTGCCCTTTACGCCTTGGAGGTGCTGGCCTGGCCTGCCACCAGTGTATTATCTGAACGTGTATTTAGCACGGCAGGGGGCGTTATCACAGACAAGCGCAGCCGCCTGTCCAGAGCCAATGTGGACAAGCTCACGTTCATTAAAATGAACCAGGCATGGATCCCACAGGACTTGTCCGTGCCTTGTGCAGAATAGACACATATACCGGTGTTCTGACGAAAACTGTCTTGCTATCGGATAGTGTCCGGCCACTTACTGCGCAGGTGCAGTGCTTGCGCAGTACAGAGGACAAGGAGATTTACAAAATCTCCAAAGATGAACGTCGCCTGCGCAGTGAGTGCAGGTTCAAGCCCGACTATCCAAGTGGACATACGGTAGCACATAGTAACAGGGCCCCTCACGGGCTCGCTTGGCTAGGCTTCAACCACCATGATGTGGCTTGAACCTGGAGTCACCGCGCATCGTCTTCGGAGAGTTTCAAAATCCCCTTGTCCTACGTACTGAGCAAGCGCAGTACAGGGTGGACACTATGCGACGGGGGACAGAGTTCGACACATCATTCACCACTAGCCTTACCCAGCCATTGTTGTATTTTTGAACCAGTGTTGGCTACCTCGTCCTCCTCCACCGCCGCTTCCACCTACACCGCCACATCCACCGCCACCTCAACCTCCTACTCCATTTGAATTTCGTCCTCCTAGGTCAAGATTATAATTTTTTCATTTTTTTTAAATTTCCAAGTATTTTATTTTCCCAGTATCTTATCCATTAAATTATTTTTTTCCAGAAAGTGCGTATTCTGGGGTATTCCTATCATATGTGCGGCATCGTGCCGTTGAGTTTCTGAGGTTCTTAATGACTGGGATTGGCTGGACGGAGGATACCGGAAGTGCTGTCAGACGGACACCATAATTGTTTCTCTCTGGCTGTTTTTTTTTTTAAATTTTTTGATATTTTTTGGCATACTTCACGATTGGGTCCCCTTCTTTCCCCTTTCTATCTCTGCCCTCACCCATACTGAGTTTTGGGAGTGAGCCATTGCTGCAGGGACCGTAGTTACTACTACACATCCATGAAGGGAAGGCTATCCTTGTATCCACTACTTTTGAGGAAGTGAAAATATCTCCCCCCCCATGTATGGAACGGATTTGATCACTTGATTGGGAGACACCTAAGGAGGGATCTGGAATTACAGCTGATCATCCATACTGGCTCTGATGCGTATTCTGATCATTTGAGAGGTGAGAGGCTAGCGAGCACCATTCAGGATTAGGTCCTCACCACCCAACACCCCCCACTCTCTGAAGATAGTCTGAATTACTATTTATAAGGATATTAGAGACTTTGAGAGTGTCATCCTAAAAGGGGGGCACCACCATCGTGTTTCTTCAGTGACATAATCCTCTGATGGACTCGATTTTATACAAATATTTTAATTAATCATTAATTTATTTCCATTCATTCAGACTTATATTTATTCATCTTTATTATACTGTGGTTTTCATGGTCTATGGTTTTAGTATTTTAATATTTGCACTGATTTTGATATTTTGGATGGTATCAGTTTTATTTAATATTTGGAGTTTAGCACTTGATGCACTTTTCAATCATACTTTTATGTGATTATTATTGTCACATCCACTATATGATATTTCTTGATTTTATGTGTTCATTAACACGTTTTTGAGCCTTTTAGTGATTATTTATTACACATATTGGGCTATAGACTGGTTCACATATATTATTTGATGCACTTTAGCGCAAAATCACCATATTTTATTTCTTAATGACTTCCTGTACCTCTTCTGCTGAGAAGGGGGCCTCCAGCATTTTTTTTTTTTTTTTTTTTTTTTTTTTATGTTATTTTAAGTTATTTCCCTATCCACATTTGTTTGCAGATCCCTTGCCATGCTCTTAACAACATTTTGTTGCCATTTGCAGCCCTCTAGCCCTTTCCATGACCTTTTTACAGCCATTTTAGTGTTCAAAAGTCCGGGTCCCCATTGACTTCAATGGGGTTCGGAGTTCGGGGTCAAGTTCGGGTCAAGTTCGGTCCCGAACCCGGACTTTTTTCCGAAGTCCGGCCGAACCCGATATCATACATCAAATACATTAAAATTAAACATCAACCATATATATATTCACTGTCCTGCTGGAAGTAGCCATCAGAAGATGGGTACACTGTAGTCATAAAGGGCTAGACATGGTCAGGAAAAATACACAGGTAGGCCGTGGTGCTTAAACAATGCTTAATTGGTACTAAGGGGCCCAAAGTGAGACAAGAAAATATTCCCCACACCATTACACCACCACCAGCCTGAACCGTTGATACAAGGCAGGATGGATCCATGCTTTCATGTTGTTTATGCCAAATTCTGACCCTACAATCTGAATGTCACAGGTGAACCCGAGACTCATCAGACCAGGCAACATTTTTCCACCCTTCTATTGTCCATTTTGGTGAGCCTGTGCAAATTGTAGCCTCAAGTTCCTGTTCTTAGCTGGCAGAAGTTGCACCAGGTGTGGTCTTCTGCTGCTGTAGTCCATCTGCTTCAAGGTTCCATGCGTTATGCATTCAGAGATGGTATTCTGAATACCTTGGTTGTAATGAGTGGTTATTTGAGTTACTGATGCTTTTCTATCATCTTGAACCAATCTGCCCATTCTCTCTTGACCTCCTGACATCAACAACATTGTTGTCCACACAACTGCCGCTCACTGAATATTTTCTATTTTTTGGACCATTCTCTGTAAACCCTAGAGATGGTATTGCGAAAATCACAGTAAATCAGCAGTTTTTGAAATAGTCAGACCAGCCGACAACCATGCCACGTTCATAGTCACTTAAATCCCCTTTATTCCCAATTATGATGCTTGGTTTGAACGTCAAAAAGTCATCTTCACCACATCTAGATGCCTAATTGCATTGAGTTTCTGCCATGTGATTGGCTGGTTAGCAATTTGTTATCCAAACAATTGAACAGGTGTACCTAATAAATTGAGTGCATATACAGTATGTACAGTATATACACCCTATTTTTTTTTTTCTTAATTTTTTAGACAATTTTGTCCTATTGGGTTGTGACATAACAATGCAAGTTTATGATGAAAAATGGTGTATGTAAGGAAAGATGGTTAAGGTATAGATAATTGTTTTTTATTCTGCAGAAAGATAGATAAAATGTGATGTGGCGTGGTAACAGCCTGAGCTGTTTACACGCTGTTCAATAAAATCTTCTTGTCACACAGTAGCCGTGAAATGTTGACTTTGGTGAAGGTGAAAGTGTTATTCACAGTGATCCATCATATCCCACTTTGAATTGAGAGGCTGAAGTTTCTAAAAGAAATCATTTGTTTTTTTTAATCTACAAAGAAAGTTTCAGGAAGGACCTAGCAGATGAAAATTTGAAGGTAGAATTATTCAGTTACAATGTTATCTTGTGAAACAAAAACAGCATCCGGCGCCAAATGTGGCTTGAGTGACAAGTAAAATCAAGTTGGCATCTGGTTATGCATAATAAGTAAACTAGCTATATTCTTGCTGTGTATCTCTGTTATCATGATTACATTGTTTTATAGCCACTGTGAAATTTGTGTTAGTCCAACTGTTTTGTAGAGATCGTCAATGCGTGATGACCTTTTCAAGTTGGACCTTTCATTGCTAATGTCTAGAAAAAAAACGCAGATCTATCAATATGGCAAGAGATTTGCTCTGCAGTTGGTATTGATGATAGCAGAGTAATATCAGTTGCTAAATACAGCTAGGATAAATGCATACAGCTATAGTGGCTAGATTATAGCATTTGAAAAAGCATTAAATAGTTTTATTTACACAAAAGCCTTTAAAAATGCATTACATTAAAACAAAAAATTACTGTTTTAGATGAAAAATAGGAAAACTTCCAGAGGTTATTGGAGGGGCATAACTACAAATCACAGGGCCCCATAGCAAACAATTTAAGGAGCCCCCAATAGCATATGTTCATGATGCAGAACCCAGTGGTAATAGTTCATACTCTAATGCCCTGTACACACGGTCGGAAATTCAGACGAAAAAGGTCAAATTGGATTATGTTGTCGGAAAATCCGATTGTGTGTGGGCACTACCGGACTTTTTCCATCGGAAGTTCCGACGGAAAAAATTTGAAAGCATGACCTAAAATTTTCCGACAACAAAATCCGATCAGACTTTTTACGATTGTTTGTAGAGAATTCCGACGAGACAAAAGCTATTGGCTACTAGCCTCTACGTAGTTCCGTTGAACAAAAAAATGCACCAGTATTGGTGGACAGTAATAGGAAATAATGTCATGAACATCCGGTGTCTGTGCTTAGTGTTAAGCCCCATACACACTATCAGTTTTTCTGCTGAGTTTTTTCCTTCAGATTTACCAAAACCATATAATATGAGGTCAAACCGTAGGAGTTTCAATATGTATACAATCAGTCAGGCCCTTGCACTACATGGTTTTGGTAAATCTGAAGGAAAAACTGATAGTGTGTATGGGGCTTTAGAAAGGATGCCCAAGTGACAGTGGTCAGTAGGAGGAAGAAATGCCCCAATATGGTGGTCAGGAGGAATAAAAATATTAAAGTGATACTAAACGCACTGTCACACTCACGTACCTGACAGGTGAGCCCGATATAGCAGGGGAAGGTCTCCCTTACGCGCCTGGTTCGCGGCCCCTGGTAGTATAGACAGGAGGCACGGGAGCGCAAGCTGGTATGAGAGCCTGGCGGGTAAGTGCAGGTGAAGAGGTCCAACGGCTCAGGTGCTGGTGGAGTGGCGTCTACTAGGCAGCTGGTGGCTGGCAGCGGATGCAGAACAAGTCCACACACAGGCACTATACTGGGGAGCAGGCAAGTTCACAGTCCGGGTCACTAGCAGGGTTGGCAGCAGGCGGGCAACGTGGTACAAGGAGCAGGCAGGTACAGAGTCCGGGTCACAAGCAGGGTAGGCAGCAGGCGGGCAACGTGGTACAAAGGAGCAGGCAGGTGCAGGGTCAAGACAAGCCGAGGTCGGGTACAGGCAGAAGACAAGGGCAAGCCGGGTAGTCAGGAGGGCAATCAGAAGACTCAGGTAAGGCAACAGGTGCGGGGGTACTGGGAGCTGAAGATCGGACAGCACTGAGCACAGTGCGTGAGGATGCTAAGTAGGCCGGTTGGCGCCAAACGCCGCGCGCGCACATGCGCGCACCAACGCGAGCGCGCACGTGAACGCGCCCACGGGCGCCAGCTCGTGCCGGCGCACAACGGCGCTCCACAGGGTGCCCATCGCTGGGTTGACTATGGGAAGTTCCATGACACGCACACTGTTTAATTTACATTGTCCCTTCTCTTTCTGTATGTGGAAAATGGCACTGTAATTACTTTTATAAAAAAAAAAATCTAAGAACTTTTTACTAATCAATATACAGCTGTCATATGACCCAGATATTTCCCAGCCTGTCTGCAGGGAAAACATAAGCAGGAGGAGCTTCTAGTCCTCTGCTGCTGGTCACATGTTCATATCAGTAAACTCGTTTAAATTGTCATACAAATATATATTTGAAATTAAATATTTATTATTTTTTTGTCAATAACATGGTGTGGGCAGATTTCTGCCAGACACAGGCTGTGTCACAACCCTCCAGCCTAGGTCTTAGAATAAGAGGGAGGTGAAGCCATCATTAATCTACATGTAATATCTCCCCCATTGTGTTTAGCTGGTTAGTGTCCATGGAGGAGAAGGGAGGAAGGGGACTGTCATTTACCATGGTGTATACGCCCACATGTGTGACTCTATAGTCACATGGGCTACTCAGATGTGATTGGGAGGAAATGCTCAGCATAGAAACTCTGAAAACTGAGCATGTGCAGAGTTGCGACCACAGCTGCAAAATCCCTAGCTGAATTGGGGTCACAAACAGAAGGTAGAGCTAGAGAGCAGCAGGATCAACCAGGTTTTTTGAAGAATACAGAAAACGAATCTCATAGTGACTGAGTGAGTATGAACAGCATTTAATACAGCATTTATTAATAGTTTTTTATGATGTGGGTTTAATAAAACTTTAAGGGTTCTGGGGGCTGTGGGTACACTGTGGGGGCATCTGCAGGAAATCTTGGACTCTGCAAGTGGCTGGGGGCCATGTTGGGGCTGATGACTCTGTAGTGGGCAAGAGAGTGATGAGGGATCTGTAGCAGGCGAGGTTGCATTGAAGAGGGAGGGGCTTTGAAGCAGGTTATAGGGCACTGGGAATGCTTGGTAGAGGGAGGGAGCTCAGCAGCAGACTAGGAAGCACTGTGGGGGGGGGGGCTTTGTAGGTGGATGGGAGGTTAGCAGCGGGATAGGGGTTAGGTGTTCTGCAGCAAACTAGAGATGCACTGTAGGAAGATAAGGGGGTCAACAAGGGGGCACAGTGGTGGGATAGGTCCTCTTTCAAGGAATTTTTTCGGTGAAAAGGCTCTGGAGGGGGACTGGGGGCATTGTTGAGGGCTGCAGACACAGTGCTGTTGGTGAGTGTAGAAGAAAATGCAAGGAGCACTGCATTATAGGGGGCTGGGGGGGGGGGGGGCACGTGAAGGATGCAATGTGTAACAGAGGTTGCTTCCCCCACGCCTTGCTGTTCAACCTGCTATCAGTAAGGGCACCCTATGTAAAGTGAAAGTGTAACTTACCCATTGATATTTAATGCCTCCCTGTGATAACTGAAGCATTGAGTACTGGATACAGTAAACTCTCTGCCCTACTAATGAGTGCTTCCTTTAGCCCACCACTCCTCATCTCAAGGGCCCCATTTATGTCCCCCTCTCCACCCGGCCTGGCTCCATAGCAACTTTGTAGATTGCTATGCCGGTAGTTCTGTCAGTTACAGGGATATAGTATAGATACTTGGATACAGTGCAGAAATTGTAAAGGCTTTACATACAAAAATGATATATCAGATGTGAATGAATGCTGGTGGATATAATTCACTGGCTATTTATATGAGGACTAATGGATTTCCCAGGAGAGTCCTAAAGTATAAGTAAACCCAAGGCAAAAGAACTTCTGCCCAAGGGTTTAAAAAAAGTCTAATCAAATGTTTCTTTATTTGCTCTTGCCTCCAGTGTGCAGAGTGCATGTAGCACTCTGTTCCATTTTTCTAAGCGGTCTGGCTGCTGAGATAGTGTCATCAATAGCACACCCATCCCTTCACCACTGTTTAACCAAGTTACTCTCAAGGTGATGAATACCTAATGAGTTATGATTGATAG
>CM053027.1:385810316-386050482 GCA_028564925.1 Lithobates sylvaticus | reverse complement strand
GTAACAATTAAATTTTCTTGAGGAATAATGCAGACTATTAAATAATGCATAACCTACTAATATTAGAAGAGTCAAATGTGAAGGAATTTGTGATTTTTTCCTTGTAGGAATTCACCCCTCAGTTATGTGGGTTATGTGTAAAACTAATTAGCTGTCCATAGAGTATTCATTGTCGTGCTATGCGGCCATTGATTTTCATGTGCCAGAACTAATATGTGCTATTGTTTTCTTGTGGCTGGAGATCTGCCAAGCCCTTTATCAAGAATATGAAGCTACATAGCTTGCTTTGGGGCAGCCAACTTGCCAATATGTAGTACTTTGACTTCTGTTTTCCAAAAAGTTCAAACTCAAATGGGGCTAAATGTAGCTTTACACTGTCTGGGGAATGGGTTTGTCAGTTTGTACAGGGGTGATTGGAGGTGGTGTTGGCTTCTGAATTTCCCTGTGCTCTCAGACACAGGCATTTTCCTATATGATTTAATGAACTCTGCACAAATGCTCCAGATAACTGTTTGCATCAAATATGGTCCACATATCAGTACATGATCTGTCCATTCTGGGGGGAAGCGTAAGAACCTAAAATTCATTTTACCGTTTTTTAAACTCATACCTTTTCTCATGCTAACATTGACAATTGAAAAATGCAGTTTGCTGCAAAAAGATACAGAAAAAGTAAAAATGAAGACATTGCTAGTAAGAGCAAAGAAAGGGCAGGGGGGAATGCAGGAGGGGTAGGAAACTTGTAAGCAAAGTGTTGCAACTGTATTAGCATGAGCTAAAAGCATGAATTTACAGGTAACTGTGTATTGCTTTAGATGTGTTGAAGCACCCCAAGAGTCCTAGATCATGGGACATGCGGTTACGTGCCTTGCAAAGGAAGTTATGAGCCAGGCTGTTAACTCCACTTCCCAGTATCAGTACTAGTCTTTTAGTGTGCTCATAGCACCAAGGGGCTAATTGTATGGTTTGGGAGGTGGTATGCAGAAGTACATCAGAAAACACATGTTGAATTGCCTAGGTGTCTCCTTAGCTTATGTATGTATCTACATATTTTTTTTCTGTTGGCCGGTTTACATAACATTTAGGTCTTACCCATATCTTCTATACCTGCCTGTCTAGAAACTGCCTACTAACGATGAGCTAACCGTGCACAGTTCAGAACTTTTTCAAAGCTAATTTGCAAGGGCATGGGTAGCTGGGTATTGTCTAGGGAAATTTGTACCAAAGCAAAATAAAAATACTGTTCAGTGGGGAGTGTGTCTTTAATGCCCCTTTCACATGAGTGGACTATTCAGGACCGCCTGTTCATTTTTCAGGCGGACCCGATCGGAGCACCCATTGTTCTCTATGGGGAGGTGGATCTAAATGGAAATGTGTCCATTTACATCTGCCTGCATTCGATCCGATCTGCCAAAAACATCCGTCTTGCGAATCAGATCAGATGAAACTGGGAAGGAAACGTGTCCACTCTACATCAGTGGAGCGGACATGGAGCTGTCATCTGCCTGCTCAGTGGGGACCAGTGGGCAGATCCCCCACTAAGCAGGAGGATCCGCTTGACAGAGTCCGCCCCATGTAAAATGGGCCTTATTGTGGCTTAAAAGGCAAAATTTTAATTACATAGAGGTTGATTTACTTAAGACAAATAGACTGTGCACTTTCCAAGTGCAGTTGCACTCTGCAAGGACATTTGCTCCAGAGCTTAGTAAATTAAAGTGAAACTTCAGTTTGCAAAGAATACCCAATGACACGGAAGTAAAATAAAAAAAAATGGCATTTTTGCTTGCACATGATTGGATGATGAAAATCAGCAGAGCTTTCGCTCATTTACTAAGCTCTAAAGCAAATGCTGTTGTAGAGTGCAATTGCACTTTCAAAGAGCACGCTGAAGGAATGAGTGGGCGATACTGCCAACATTCCTAACTTAACTTAACTGAAACAATCATATAGAACACTCTTTATGGGATTTTTAAGGCAGATAGGCAATTGTGTGTATTTCATTAAATGGCTAGTATGCCCATACTCAAAATCCTGGGGGGGACTTAAATATATAGGGTCCAAAAAAACAATGAAGGTTTCCCCTTAATATTTGTACCAGATTCTTATCCAGGTATGGGTGACCATGAAATGACCCTTCCTCAAATCATGACTGCCAAAAGAACTTCGTACATGGTCACTGCCATCCACATGGGGTACCTTAACTTGAGCCACACTCACGACCCTATAGAAGACAAATATGACGGAACTCTAGTAAACTCTCTTGGAGTAGTATGCATCACTACTGTCACTTGTACATTTAGGAGGGATACGCAAAGCCAATGCCCTCTACCTGTTCAGCGTATCACTGCAACCTCACTCCCAGTAACAATATGGGGTCCCGCTGTGCACCTAGTGCAGACTCCATGCGTGCACTTCACTTAACTTTTTTTCTTCCGTACCAGTGTAGATGGGCTCCTGTTGCTTTGGGAGATGGATCATGGTCAAATGAGTACTGACCACATCTCCCTCGCTGCAAGAGGCTATCTCACCTGCTACATGTACATGCTTAACGACAGGCTGCTAGAGAAACCTTTGTTATCCTTGGTAACCACTATATCATCACTACTTCATATCCCAATGTATTTAGTGACCCGAGCTGTAGACTATATGTGCCGGTTACTTACATTGCACACCGTTTACTAACTTCAGACTAAGCAAAAGGCAAAGTTTCAAAAATCTTTACTGAAGAAAAAATGAACATGATGACAATTACAGGCAACAGTTTGGAATAAAGTGCACACATTCCCCTAGCATTCCTACTGTAACTTCAGGCTTGTGGCTGCTCCAGCATACCTTCTTAGATTAAGTCCATATATGGATTAGTCCATAGTGTGTTAAACTCAGATTCTGCCAATTCTCTCGTCCTCCAGACTCTGATGACAGCGTGGCAGCACTCCATTCCCCTCATCTCCAGGACCCATCTGACTCTGGCTGTCCCTTATTCTTATTTAGGCTCAGGCATTCCCCCTCAGGTGTGGACCCCCTGTTCCTTTTATATCACATGGAACCAGTGGGCCAGACCCAGCAAAGCCTGCCAAACAGAAAACCCAGGAACAATTTTGACTCTTAACTTTCCTACTGGGCAGTGTAAACGGGCAACTGAAATTCTATCTGGAAGAAAAAAACTTAAAAACGTAAAGATCTGGCGCATAGAGCTTTGTGTCCGGTTATAAAAATAGCCTCTGGGGAATATGATATAATTTGGAAGGAAACTCAGTCCAATGAGTCCATGAAAAAGGAGTCACATTAAAAATTCCTTAGAGAGTTATTAGTGTGGCAGTGGCAGCCATCCTAAGAGTGTGTCCAACCCTGAAAAGACATGAAAAAAGGAAGGGGGATGGTACAGCCATGACTGCCGATCCTCCAGTGACGTAACTTCCTCCTGAGCATACCACGCTGTTCAGCATGAGTTTACTGAAGCTGCAGAGAGCAGCTGTCTTCCACCATCCACTGCTAGCGACCAGGACCTAGCCGGAGGAGCCTGCAGGATGGCATTACATCACGGGCAGACCACCTTACCATGAGCACCTTTTTCAACCCTTCATCCTGTAAGTGTTTCTTCACCTTGTGCTATTAAAATCTACTTTAATACTACACTCAGTTGGCGCCTCCCCCCCTCTTCCTTTTTTCATGCAACTTCTATCTGCCTACATGGGTAAACATATTGACGGCTGTAAATAATGCTGCAAGGGGGCCCCATTTGGATTTTGTTGGTCCGCCACATTTATTGAGTGACTCGGTCCTCACTGACATCTTCCTGTGAGTCTTTTTCAAGGAACAAGAGAAGAAGAGAAGCAGCAGCAGGAGTTAAGCATACCATCCTAAGGCCATTTAGTGCCCACCCTTCACCAAATTGTATAAAAATAGGAACCAAGCCTAAAGGAGATGTAGAGGTGCTGCCACATACCACATTGAGACAGTAGGTGGCAAGCCTTGCTTATGTGACCTCTTCCGTATCCTTTATGCAAATTCGCCAGCACACAAAGGATCCTCAAATGTCATCCAAAGGTTTTTATTGCAGAAACATCACATCACAAGAATGAGTGCAACGTTTCGGAGCCGCACAGGACCCCTTCGACAGGCACGTGACATTCACATGTCATGTCAGAGAGGACCTTTATTTGTGGTGCAAAGTGAGGGTGTAAATAAAACAGACAGCTCTAGAATGGACTGTCAGCAAAAACTGCCTGAGTGAGCAGTCTTTAGCCCTAGGTCTTCAGCCGGCTAGCATTGGGGCCCAGTCTTTACTATGGTGCACATGAGTACAGTTCCAGCAAGTCTGCCTGCAGTAAATAATGCTGCTAGATAGATGGCCAGTAGACATGTGCGGTTCGTTTCATTCCAAATTAAAATTCGGTACCGAATTGAAACCAATCCGAAATGACGAACAAAAATTCAGACGAAATTCTAATTCTTATTGTTTTCAAATAGTTTTCAAATAGTTTTCGAATCGTTTTCAAATCGTTTTCAAATTCGAATCGTTTTCGATTCGTTTTCAAATTCGAATCGTTTTCGATTCGTTTTCAAATTCGAATAGTTTTCCAATTTGAATAGTTTTCCAATTTCCAAAGAAAATTAAATAGAATAGAAAATAAAGGAATATAATATAATTTTTTTTTCTATTCCTTTATTTTCTAGTCTATTTTATTCTATTTGGAAACTGGAAAACTATTCAAATTCGAAAACTATTTGAATTCGAAAACTATTCGAAAACTTTTCAAATTTGATTTGAAAACGAATATTATATAACAAAATTAATTCTGAAAATTAATTATATGAATGAAACAAATTTAATGAAACAAATTTATGTAAATAACGAATCGAAACGAAAAAACAAAATTTTCACATGTCTAATTGCGAGTCCCTATGTGCTCAGTCTCTGCTATCAGCAACAGGTTACTGGCAGAAGTGTCTTCCCACCATTCCCTGCAATACAGCAAAAAGGGTCACATTGTTGAGATATCATCTCACTTCTGGATTTGCCTGGAGCAAGTCCAGTCCTCAACACAAAGTTGCGAGCTTCTGGCAGGGTAATGTGCATACAGGAGCAACGATGTGCACACCTCAGTCTCCTTGCAGCAAAGAAAGAGCTCCTTGGTATTCAGCCTGAGAAAATACAACTTTCTCTCCCCTTATACCTGGCTTGCATGGGAATTGTAGTCCAATGTTCCTATAGACTGCCATAGTAAAGTTTCTTTCTCCAAATTCATCTCTCATGATTCAATGCTGCCAAACATCAAGTTTCTTCAGCTAATTTTGTCAGCTCCCCCTGATGGATGGATACAAGGCGAGGTAGTGTTAACCCATTTAGCTGAAGACCATTGGAAGACACAGAAAGCACTGCAACCCAGTGACCTAAATGTCTCTCTGTCTCTAGCCAAATATATATATATATGTCCGATCATCTCACGGAGAGGCAGAACGGGGACATGCCTGCCATGTAAACAAGGCATGTCCCCATTTTGTCTTGTGACAGGACAGAGATGTACTGCTCCCTGTCATCAGGAGCAGTGATCGCTGTCATGTCACTTGTAGCCAAGCCCACCCACAGTTAGAATCACTCCCTAGAACATGCTTAACCCCTTTGTCGCCCCCTAGTGGTTAACCCCTTCCCTGCCAGTGTCATTTACATAGTAAGCAGTGCATTTTTATAGCACTGATCGCTGTATAAATGACAAGGGTCCCAAAATAGTGTCAAAAGTGTCCAATCTGTCCGCCATAATGTCGCAGTCACAATAAAAATCACAGATCGCCGCCAATACTAATAAAAATGCCGTAAAACTATCCCCTATTTTATAGACGCTATAACTTTTGCGCAAACCAATCAATATACCAGGTAGGAGGGGGTGAGTTAGTGGGACTTTAGTTCAGGGTACGCCATGTAGAGAAAGAATGACAATGTCAATTAAAATAAAATTACAGTACATGATTTATTACAGTCTAGGATACATATCAAGTATTTTGTATCAAGTATATAAGTAGTCACCAGACTTACAATAGATATGCTGCTACATAGCATGCAATACAAATAAAAATAGACATGGTAAATATACATGTTATAGTAAATAGTTTGAGAGACCAATATAATAAAGAAGAGTAACTGTTGGCATCTAGTGGCTCTCTACGCGTTTCCTGGCATTTCAGCCAATTATCAGGAGTGTTATGAAGTAGTAAACTAAGAAAAAAAGAGCAAGGGTTGATAATTAAAATAAAGGAGGGCTGGGAATTTATGTTTCAACATAGTGGAAATAACTTGGAGTACTTACTAATGGCCCCTAGGCGCAGTCCGGTATCCACCAAGGAAAAAGGGGGTAGAAGGCATGATGTCTCCCCTGGGGTTGAAGCGGGGGACCCCTCCAAAGGTGGAGAACAGCGCCCGGAGCCCAGCATGGTGGTCACAGACAAGATTCAATAGACTATGTGTACACCAGAGGTGCATGGTGTTCCTAGAAGAAAGTGTGTCAAAAAAAGGGGATTAATTTAGTGTGTAAAAGTGTGAAGGTAAAGGAACCAAAATATCTATGTGTTTCCACAAAAGGACTAGATGATAAAGTGTGTGTGAAATGAAAATAGTAACCAACTAAGGGGAAAAGTAACAAACACAACATACCAAAAGAGGATAGTTGATCTTCCAGCAGGGAAGTAGCCTGTGTGTGGGATCAAGATGTGCTTCGTTAGGATTGAATCAAGCAAATGAACCACTAGCTACCTCAAGGTTGCTATATACTCCCAATCCCAGGGAGGGGCCCCGCTAGCGCCATGTCTAATTGGCCAGTCCGCACAAGAGAGGCGGAGGTTCCCAGCTGCATGTGGAGGAGCCATCAGCAGTGGGTCCCAAGCCTGTCTCGTGCATGGCCAAGGATGGAATAAAAATGACGTTTCTATTGAAGTCTATTGAATCTTGTCTGTGACCACCATGCTGGGCTCCGGGCGCTGTTCTCCACCTTTGGAGGGGTCCCCCGCTTCAACCCCGGGGGAGACATCATGCCTTCTACCCCCTTTTTCCTTGGTGGATACCGGACTGGGCCTAGGGGCCATTAGTAAGTACTCCAAGTTATTTCCACTATGTTGAAACATAAATTCCCAGCCCTCCTTTATTTTAATTATCAACCCTTGCTCTTTTTTTCTTAGTTTACTACTTCATAACACTCCTGATGAATGGCTGAAATGCCAGGAAACGCGTAGAGTGCCACTAGATGCCAACAGTTACTCTTCTTTATTATATTGGTCTCTCAAACTATTTACTATAACATGTATATTTACCATGTCTATTTTTGTTTGTATTGCATGCTATGTAGCAGCATATCTATTGTAAGTCTGGTGACTACTTATATACTTGGTACAAAATACTTGATATGTATCCTAGACTGTAATAAATCATGTACTGTAATTTTATTTTGATTTACATTGTCATTCTTTCTCTACATGGCGTACCCTCAACTAAAGTCCCACTAACTCACCCCCTCCTACCTATTAAATTAGGGATGTTTTTTTTTTTTTTTTTTTTACAAAAATATGTAGAAGAATACATATCGGCCTAAACTGAGGAAAAAAAAAATTTTTTTATATATTTTTGGGGGATATTTATTATAGCAAAAGGTAAAAAATATTGTTTTTTTTTCAAAATTGTCGCTATTTTTGTGAATATTGCGCAAAAAATAAAAACCACAGTGGTGATCAAATACCACCAAAAGAAAGCTCTATTTGTGGGGAAAAAAGGACGTCAATTTTGTTTGGGTACAATGTTAAAGCGACGCAGTGCCGAATCGCAAAAAACGGCCCGGTCATTCAGCAGCCAAATTTACCGGGGCTGAAGTGGTTAAATTTTAATTTAGTTCATACACTATGGGGATTCAGGTGATCATATCACAGTGGTAAGGTGCAAAATTCTGGGGCCACGCAGGACCCCTTCATCAGGCACATAACAAAGAACATAATTAGATGTTCAAGGTAAACACTGGTTTATCTTCTGTATTACAAATCCTCCCACAAAGTGATTGTCCACTCACCTTTTTAACCACCTCCTGCCCTGCCTATTATAATAATATGGGTGGACGTCATATGATATCCTCCCGATCGGGCACCTAGGGGCCACGAGCGGCACAATCTGCGACCTGCTGTGTCCGGTGAACACAGATCATTGTACTGGCCCTGCCCCGGTACCATGTGATTGCTGTGACCAATCACAGCAAGCACATTAGTTGCACACAATAGCTTTCATTCCTAGCCTTTCACTGTGTACAATTGTGATCTCTGTGATCACAATTGTACACAATGGCAAATGAATGGGTGGCATTCATAAATATGATTGTTTATATAGTGATCATCACTGTAATCAGCAATCATAGTGTACACAAAATCCTGACGACTTCCCCAGAGCAGTATAGTGTCACTGTGCTGCTCTGGTCACAGTATGTAAAAAAATATTATAATATTTTAATTTTTATTACACACTGTCACCATTCAGTGTTCCTGATAACCACTACACCAGTTATATGGTGACGCTGTACTGCTCTGGTAATAGAATGTAAAAAAATATTGGTAAAAAAAAATTTAGTTTAATTTCTTAATTTTCAAAAAAACTGTGACAAAAAAATCACAACTTCAACAAACTGACCATGCCCTTTACTAAATACCTTGGACTGTCTACTTTCCAAAAAGTTTTTTTTTTTTTTTGAGGGGGGATTTGTACTGTCCTAGCATTTTAGGGCCTCAAGAAATGAGGTAGCCAGTCAATACATCAGGATTGATCAATTTTCAATATCAAATATGTATACCATTGATTGTATACTGTATAAATTCCACACAGAGTAAATAATATACACTGATTTTGGATTATTATTACTGATGAGATGTAACACAGAATACATTTTGACCTACATTTATGAAGAAAGATTATTTATTGCAAACTCTTGTAACAGAAACTAAGAAAGTTAAATCTGAAAATTGGCCTGGGCAGGAATGGGTGAAAGTGTCTGGTATAGAAGTGGTTAAATGAACAGCCTTTATTCTATAGTAAATCAACCCCACATGTGATGGTAAAAATACAGTATAAGGATAATTTATAATGACAAAGCAAGTGTGAGCATGCTATTTAGTAAGCTTGGTCAAGAAAAGCAGCAGTAAAAAATTGTACAGTGAGAGAAACGTGTAGGCTAGTAACTAGGGATGCCCCGATACCGATACTGGTATTGGTATCAGCGCCGATACTAGCCATTTTCGCAAGTATCGGTACTCGCGAAAATGCTCCGATACCAGAAGTGACGTCGCTTGGGAGTTGACCGCCTCCTCCACCCCTCCGGACCGTGCCTTCCCCGCCTCCTCCTCCCCTCCGGACAGTGCCTTCCCCGCCTCCTCCTCCCATTGGCATCGCTAGGTGCTGCCCATCCTAACAGCCCACAAGCGTTGTTTCCTTGCTGCACACCTCCTTCCTCCAGCTCTGACTTCCCACCACACAGAGCACTGGATCCGGGCTCTCCCTGGCTGGATGCAGAGGCAGAGAACAGGGGGGCTCTGTATGTAGACACTGTACGGGCGGTATCCTGTACCATGCCTGCAGTCTCTGACTGTCTCCTGTACCATGCCTGCAGTCTCTGACTGTCTCCTGTACCATGCTTGCAGTCACTTCTGCCTGTTGTCTCCTCCTTCCCTCTACCAGCTGTCACCTCTGCCCCCATGTCTCCCAATAATCCTCCTATCCCCATCCCCCCCCCCCAGCGATCTTAGCCTTTTCCATCTAAACTCTCCCAGACGACAATCCCTATTTCACCCCACCCTCAACTACCTTGCCCTCACTTACCCCTCCCCTCCCACCCTGCCATCACCCGTCTCCCAAACAACAACCCCCTGCCACCTCCCAAACCAACCCTATTCGTAGGCGATAGGTATCAGTAATTGGTATAAGCGAGTATATGATGTCAAGTATCGGTACTCGTACTCAGTGTCAAGAAAGTGATACCGGAAGTGACGTCGCTTGGGAGCGGACCGTCTCCTCCCCTCCGGACCGTGCCTTCCCCGCCTCCTCCTCCCCTCCGGACAGTGCCTTCCCCGCCTCCTCCTCCCATTGGCATAGCTAGGTGCAGGCCTGCCCATCCTAACAGCCCACAAGCGTTGTTTCCTTGCTGCACACCTCCCTCATCCAGCTCTGACGTCCCACCACACAAAGCACTGGATCTGGGCTCTCCCTGGCTGGATGCGGAGGCAGAGAACAGGGGGGCTCTGTATGAAGACACTGTACGGGCGGTATCCTGTTGTACTGAGCAGCGGGGCTCTCTCCCTGTACCATGCCTTTAGTCCCTGACTGTCTCCTGTACCATGCTTGCAGTCTCTGACTGTCTCCTATACCATGCCTTTAGTCCCTGACTGTCTCCTGTACCATGCGTGCAGTCTCTGACTGTCTCCTGTACCATGTCTGCAGTCTCTGACTGTCTCCTGCACCATGCCTGCAGTCTCTGACTGTCTCCTGTATTATGCCTGCAGTCTCTGACTGTCTCCTGTACAATGCCTTCAGTCACTTCTGCCTGTGGCATCGGTGCATCCCTACTTGTAACAGTGCCCCCCTTTCTGATAATGTTAGTCTGGCTGCCTATGACTTTAACACTTTATGCCACTTTTGTTCAGTGATCCAGAACTTTACATACAGCAGGTAGGATAAAAGCAAAACCAGAATTCCTTATCTGCTTGTTAGACATGTGCGATTAGTTTAGTGCGAAACGAAAATTCGTACGAATTTCCGGAAATTCGTACGAATCCGAAATACAAAGTTTTATGCATACGAATTCCTGCATACGAATTTTTGTTTACGAATTTCGAATCCAATTTCATAATGAAAAGTCGTTAACGAACCTAAAATTTAAAAACCCAGGAAGTCAGCACAGCACAGGGATGGTGGGAGCCCCTCATAATAATAAATTCATCATAACGAAAATTCGTAATTGTTGCGAAAAGTTAACGAACCTAAAAGTTAAAACCCCAGGAAGTCAGCACAGGGATGGTGGGAACCCTATGGGAATTTCTATGCTTACTAATTTTATACGAAATATGAAATTTCGTTAACGAATTTTGGATCCAAATGAACAGAATTGTTACTGATGTTTTGTTCAGAGGAATCAGAGGAAGTCAGCACAGGGATGGTGGGAACCCCTCATAATGGGCACAGCGGGTGTACACTCAGACCCGGGAACTCAGCATAGGGATGGTGGGAACCCCTCATAATGGACACACAGCAGGTGTACAGACCTGGGAACTCTACCTATGGGAATTTCTATGCCTACGAATTTCATACGAAATGCAAAATTTCGTTAACGAATTTCAGAATTTCGGATCCAAATTAACAGAAACATGACTGGTGTTTTGTTCACCAATCAGAGCAAGTCAGCACAGCACAGGGATGGTGAGAACCCCTCATAATGGACACAGCAGGTGACCCCTTATAATGATAAATTCATCATAACGAACATTCGTAATTGTTACGAAAAGTTAACATACCTAAAAGTTAAAAACCCAGGAAGTCAGCACAGCACAAGGATGGTGGGAACTCCTCATAATGATAAATTCATCATAATGAACTTTCGTTATTTTTACGAAAAGTTAACGAAACTAAAGGGTAAAAACCCAGGAAGTCAGTACAGCACAGGGATGGTGGGAGCCCCTCATAATGATAAATTCATCATAACGAACTTTCATTATTTTAACTAAATGTTTACGAATCTAACATAAATTCGTATTTCGAAATACGATTTTTTTTCCGTACAAAATGAAATCGGAATGAAACAAAACAAATTTTTTGATGGCGCCCATGTCTACTGCTTATACATTATATTACCAAAAGTATTGGTACACCTGCCTTTACATGCACATGAAGTTTAATGGCATCTCAGTCTCGGTCTGTAGGGTTCAATATTGAGTTGGTCTATCCTTTGCAGCTATGACAGCTTCAACTCCTTTGGGAAGGCTTTCCACAAGGTTTAAGAGTGTGTCTATGGGAACGTTTTACCATCTTTCCAGAAGCGCATTTGTGAGGCCACAAGGCTTCATTTCCTGATTCCCATACCGCAGACTGTCCGAGGACCAAGGGACGGTTCGGCCTCGGGTTCCGACATCGCTGGACCCTGTGTGACAGGTGAGTGTCCTTATTTTAAAAGTCAGCAGCTGCAGTATTTGTAGCTGTTGACTTTTAAAAAAATATTTTTTTGCGGGACTCCCGTACACACGGTCGGAAATTCCGACCACAAAATCCGTCGGATTTTTTCCGACGGATTTTGTCCGACACTGGTGTTGCATACACACGGTCAGACAAAGTTGTCGGAAAATCCGATCATCCTGAACGTGGTGACGTTCGTTGCGTACAACGGGATTACGTAGAGGCTAGTAGCCAATAGCTTTGGTCTTGTAATGTGATCTGAGCATGCGTGGCACTTTGTCCGTCAGAATTCGCTACACACGATCGGAAAAAGTCAGATAGGACTTTGTTGTCTGAAAATTTGAGAGCAGGATCTCAAACTTTTTCCGTCGGAAATTCCGATGGAAAAAAGTCCAATGGAGCCCACACACGGTCGGAATTTCTGACAACATGGTCCGATAGGACATTTTCTGTCGGAAAATCCGACCCTGTGTACGGGGCATAAGAGTACATACTGTACGGTAGGATGTATGTACCATATATAGGTCAGGTACCTTTTGTAGAGCCATATCTTTTTTGGCTTTAGAGTGGGGAAAGGTTCAGACCCCTGTCAGTTTAGTTTTTGCTGTCTGTGTCCCATTGAGTAAATGAAACAAGTACAAAGTGAAAGTGTTTAGTGTCCTTTCACCAGCACATGCCCTTTTTGGAAGATTTCCTCTCACCTTCTGTCTCGATGAGAATGATCAAGAGGACAAATAAAGTGAATTTCCCCCGAGGGCACACAGGCAGAACCTAAAACCTATTGGGGGTTCTAATTCTTCTTCACTCTATCCAAATGCACACACTATGCTATGCACGCACTTCTACGTTTCTAATTTGGGGCATATTCCACTCTTTTTTCAGCTGGAACTTGGTGGAACTCAGTTCAGCCACCTCTGGCTCAGGCCCTCCACTCTCTGCTCACCACTGTCACTTGTAAACGCAGAAGTTCAGCTTCTGTGTTTACAAGTGACCGCTTGTTTCCCAATGGCTCCCACAGATCTGATCTCCTGAGCGGCTCCCACTGAGTGCAGGATGGGGGACAAGAGAGATGTAGGTGCCTGGGGTGCAGTGCAGATGCCAACACCCCAGCTGAATACAGCAACAAAAGTAAGACATGTGGAAGATGGTAGAGCGTTTAAGGAGGGGGGAGAATATGGGGTGGGGGCAGTGGGGGGGATTGCACGCTGAGGTCAGCAGAAGAGGAGTGAAAGTGAGATGTGGATGGGGATGCAGAGGTAAGCAGTTGTGAAAGAAGACTGAACTCTGTGTGTAGTGCACCCCTGAACTCTGCACTAGGTACATAGCGCACCCCGGAACTCTGCACTATGTACATATTGCACCCCTGAACTCTACACTATGTACATAGCGCACCCCTGAACTATTCACTATGTACAGAGTGCACTCCTGAACTCTACACTATGTACATAGCGCACCCCTGAACTATTCACTATGTACAGAGTGCACTCCTGAACTCTACACTATGTACATAGTGCACCCCTGAACTATTCACTATGTACAGAGTGCACTCCTGAACTCTACACTATGTACATAGCGCACCCTTGAACTCAGCACTATGTACACAATGCACTCTTGATATTTAATGCCCCTTTAAGACCCTCCCTCATTGAAAGGTGTGAGTGCGGGGGGGGCAGTTTGGGGGGGGGGGGGTTGTGGTTGAGTTCCTGCATCTATTTTCTGGGGGAAAAAAGCCTGTCTCAATGGCTTATCAAGTATCTGTCCTAATATGGTAGGTACTGATATTGCTCACTGCTAGTCATGTAGATGCTTCAGTGTCCCCTTAAGGGAATCTTATTTTACATTGTTCATTTATGGAATCAAATGTTTATACTGATTTGATAGTCCCATGAGAGCGTTTCTAAGTCCTAACATTATTTTGTGTAAAGAAGTTACCGTAGTTTGGGGTACAGTGCAATTTGTTAACACAGTGATAGTGGACAAGAGCAGGAACTATTTGCAGGTCAGTTGTAAACGATCATCAGGTCAGCATGCAAGGGCTATTTAACTTCAAGCTCATAACTTCCATATTTGTGGCTTTTTCCCTAGTCATTTTGGATATGTTTTTCATCAATAGCATATGATGCGTTACATGTCAATGATGTAATATGTATTTCAGAGACAATGTATTCCTTTCTCTATGCAGCTTAATGCATGACATTTCAAATTATCATATCCTTTTTAAGTACATGTCCTCCTTAGTTAACTGATATGTATGACTTCTTACAGTAGGCATCTATTTGGCTGCAAGAGTTTCCTTGCTGCCAACATGTCTGCCTCATACTGCAGGTGTATATGTTGATGCCTTAGGCAACAATATCTATACCTTCCCCAAAGATCTTATAAGGTCCTTAACCGCATATGGTTTCAATTTGAGGCCAACACTCAGAAGTGAAGCTGTATTGAGTTTCTACCCTGAAACCAACACACCCCTCCTGAACATTGTACTTGAATTAAAAAGATTTGTCCCCTTCTTCACAGGGCAAGAGGAGGGGTACTTGAAGGCACTGAAGGAAGGAAATCATTATTGGACTTTACAGAAGTAGGTCATGTGCTACAGCTGCTGATAGTTTAAGAGGAAGAAACAAGGGACCTCAGACATGGAACCTGACTCCCAGAAAATGTTTGAGATCGACCCAAGAAAAACTTCCTCAGAGGCTTGTTTAATAAGCATTATCTGTAATAGCCTCAATGTGTGCTTACGTTTCCTGACGAGTTTGCACCTTCTTCCCACAGCTAACAAGGCCCCGTAATGGAAGACAGAACAATTTAATGAAGGAGATTTAATAGTTTGTGTTTAAGCTAATGTGGTCCATTAAGATCTGTCATTTCAGTAAACAGTGAAGATATATCACATAATGCAGAAGCATCCAAGATTTTGTTATTTTCGGTAATATTATTTAGGATGTGCTTGAAAGCCACTGAAAGCTCTGGGAGCTAATTTAAGTTTTTACGTTTGCAAACAGACGGTTATGTTTTTAGACAGTAAGTAATGTGTCAAAATTCTAAAAAATTAAGGTATGGGTATTAAAAAATAGGAAGCTGTCCCAAACCGTGAACCAAATGAGGACTGACTTTAAAAAAAAAAATTACAGATTTGTTTTTAGAAACCTCAGGCTCTTTGAGTCATTAGCTGCCGAGGAGGCCAGTAGCTGACTGCATCACCGTGCACTACAGCAGAATAAAACATCAGAGAAAACAGAGTGACAGACAGATGAGCTTATTACTGGGCTGCTTCTCCTATTATTGTCCATTTATAGGCTGCGGTAGGTCCAGGACAGCCTGGCCATCAGAAAAAAAAAAGTATCGTGGGGGAAATCTCTAGATTAAGGGTGAATATTGCAGCAAAGGCTGTTTTTCTTATGTTATATTTTAATGGGCTATTCATTCTTATCTTGTCATCTTGTTATTTTCACCAGGAGTTCTGCTTTAATTAGATGGCTGGATAGCAGTTCTAATAAACTTAAATGCACCAGCAATAAAGACAAATAAAATATACACTATATTGCCGTTACACGCACATGAACTTTAATGGCATCCCAGTCTTAGTCCGTACGTTGCAATATTGAGTTGGCCCACAAAGCAAGTTCCATATAAAAAAACATGGCTAAACCAGTTTGGGGTGGAGTCCTGACCTCAACCTGATAGAACACCTTTGGGATGAATTAGAGTGGAGACTGCGAGCCAGGCCTTTTTGACCAAAATCAGTGCCTGACCTCACAAATGTGCTTCTGGAAGAATGGTCAAACATTCCCATAGACACACTCCTAAACCTTGTGAACAGCCTTCCTAGAAGAGTTGAAGCTGTTATAGCTGAAAAGGGTGGGCCAATTCAATATTGAACCCTACGGACTAAGACTGGGAGGCCTTTAAAGTTTATCTGCGTGTAAAAAGAAATAAGCTAAAGCGCCAAAGATAAAAAAAATAATAAAATGAAACTTAAATATACAGCTGCAGTGAAAAATTTGTTGTGCAAATGAATGATAGGTGAATTACTACACTGCACTATATGCTAAATAAATCAATATACAAATGACGTAGCAATAATGATTGACACTACATTTATATTAGTAACAGTCCCAAGCCTGTGATATTTAGTGCTCATGCTCAAAAATAATAGATTCCGTGCTTAGACAAGGTGTCCCCACATGGATGTGCACTCACCCCTCGGTATGGACTAACTATCTCTAGTTTGGTCAAATAAACGTGTGGGGAGACCCCTGAATATTCTTTTGCTGATGGTTCCTGGGATGGATATACCTCATGCATATAGATATGAATAAAAAGGGCTTCATTGTGCAATACCGTTTAAAATTTTTATTTTAAAACCATAAAAAACTAAAATAATCAAACTCACATGTAGGGGTGCCTGTAGCCTGGCACCTGGTGTGAATAGAAGGTTGATTTATAAGGGAAATCGAACCATAGGCAATAGTGGACCGATGCCGCGTTTCTAACTCGAATTCCATCGAAAATGGTGGGTGGATGCAATGTATTTGTGCATTAGCTCTGATGCGTTTCAGCCAATCATAAGCCATCATCAGGAAGCTTCCTGATGATGGCCCATTGATTGGTGAAATGCGCCGAGGCTTGATCGCGTCATCGCGACCCACTTCCGCCCACCATTTTCAAACTGAATTTGAGTTACAACTGCGGCATCGGTCCACTATTGCCTATGGGTCGATTTCCCTTATAAATCACCTGCTATTCACACCGGGTGCCAGGCTACAGGCACCCTTACATGTGAGTTTGTTTATTTTTGTTTTTTTATGGTTTTAAAATAAACTTTTTAAATGGTATTGCGCAATGAAGCCCCTTTTTTTCATACCTATCTGCATGAGGCATATCCATCCCAGGAACCATCAGCAAAATAATCTTTAGGGGTCTCCCCACACGCTTATTTGACCAAACTAGAGATAGTTGGTCCATACCGAGGGGTGAGTGCACATCCATGTGGGGACACCTTGTCTGAGCACTAAGGAGCACGGAATCTATTATTTTTGATCATGAGCACTAAATATCACAGGATTGGGACTGTTACTAATATGAATGTATTAAAATATGAATCAATTATTATTGCTACGTCATTTGTATATTGATTTATTTATTTAGCATATAGCGCGGTGTAGTAACTCACATGTGTGTGTAAAGGCAGTCGTTTCCGATACTTTTGACAATATAGTGTATTTGATTATTTGATCAGCGCTAATGCACAAATACAGTTGTGTGAAAGAGTATTTGCCCCCTTTCTGATTTATTTATTTTATTGCCTATTTGTCACACTTAAATGACTCAGATCATCAAACTAATTTTATTATTAAACAAAGATAACCCGAGTAAATACAAAATGCAGTTTTTAAATTATGGTTTAATTTATTAAGGCAAAAAAGCTGTACAAACCTGCCTGGCTTTATATGAAAAAATAATTGCGTTTGCAATAACTGGCAATAAGTCTTTCACATTGCTGTGGAGCAATTTTTTTAACCGCTTCCCGACCGCCTCACGCAGATATACTGCGGCAGAATGGCACGGGCAGGCAAAATCCCGTATATAAACGTGATTTTGCAATTGCCTGCCTGTGGGTCGCGCGCGCGCCGCCAGCTGCGCGCTCGCGACCCGGTCGGGAGCTCTGTGACCCCGGCCGCGGGACCAGCGGACCCGATCGCCGCTGGTGTCCCGCGATCGGGTCATGGAGCTGAAGAACGGGGAGAGGTATGTGTAAACAAACCTCTCCCCGCGCTTCCTACTCTGCCTGTCATTGATTGGCTGTTCCCGGTCATCGGGAAAGCCGATCAATGACGTCAGACGTCAGCCCCGCCCCCTAATGTAAAAAAACACACACACGTCACAGCCCATAACCCCTCCCCCTAGTGGTTAACTCTTTCACTACAACTGTCATTTATACAGGAATCAATGCATTTAAATAGCATTGATTGCTGTATAAATGACAATGGTCCCAAAAATGTGTCAAAAATGTCAGATGTGTCCGCCATAATGTCGCAGTCACAATAAAAATCGCTGATCGCCGTCATTACTAGTAAAAAAAAAATATTAATAAAAATGCTATAAAACTATCCCCTATTTTGTAAACGCTATAACTTTTGCGCAAACCAATCAATAATCGCTAATTGCGATTTTTTTTTTTACCAAAAATATGTAGAAGAATACGTATCGGCCTAAACTGAGGAAAAAAAAAGTTTTTTTATATATTTTTTGGGGATATTTATTATATATATTTATATATAAAAGCAAAAAATATTGCATTGTTTTCAAAATTGTCGCTCTATTTTTGTTTATAGCGCAAAAATAAAAACCGCAGGGGCGATCAAATACCACCAAAAGAAAGCTCTATTTGTGGGAAAAAAAGGACGCCAATTTTGTTTTGGAGCCACGTCGCACGACCGCGCAATTGTCAGTTAAAGCGACGCAGTGACGAATCGCAAAAAGGGGCCTGGTCCTTTGGCTGCCAATTGGTCTGGGGCTGAAGTGGTTAATTCAGCCACATTGGAGGATTTTCCAGCATGAACGGCCTGTGTAAGGTCATGATACAGCATCTCACTTGAATTTAAGTCCGGGCTTTGACTAGGCCACTCCAAAACCTATATTTTGCTTTGTTTGAACCATTTGGAGCTGAACTTGCTGTTGTGTTTCGGATCATTGACCTGCTGCATAACCCAAGTGCACTTGAGCTTGAGGTCATGAACTGATGGCCGGACATGGTTCCAGAAATCGTCCAGGTCCTGCAGCTGCAAAGCAGCCCCAGACCATCACGCTACCACCACCATGTCTGACTGTGGGTATGATGTTCTTGTTATGAAATGCTGTATTCATTTTATGCCAGATGTAACAGGATGCACACCTTCCAAAAAGTGAAATTTTTGTCTCATCAGTTCACAGAATATTTGCCTAAAAGTCTTGGGGATAATCAAGATGTTTTTTGGTAAATGTGAGATAAGCCTTTGTGTTCTTTATGGTCAGCAGTGGCTTTGGCCTTGGAACTCCCCCATGGATGCCATTTTTGCCCAGTCTCTTTCTTATTGTTGAAACGTGAACACTGATCTTACCTGAGGCAAGTGAGACCTGCAGTTCTTTAGATGTTGTTCTGGGTTCTTTTATGACCTCCTGGGTGAGTGGTCGTTTACTCGGGTTATCGTTGTGTAATATTAAAAGTTGTTTGATGATCTGAATCATTTAAGTGTGAGAAATACGCAAAAAAATCAGGAAGGGGGCAAATACTTTTTCACACAACTGTATAGCGTATGTTGCTTGTTTTATAGGCTTTTTTTATCTTGCTATTCAAAGCTGGAGTTCTGCTTTATACCCCACTCCAACCAAAGACAGAGCAGGTTTAGAACAGTGAGGAATGAGACAACGTACTTGAGTTTGGGTTAGCCGAACAGTGCTGAAGTTCTGAACATTAATCTGAATGTTTTTTTTTCTTCTAAAATGTCACATCCTACAGCAAGAAGGCCAAATACTGTGGGGTTCCCCCTCCCAAAATTCATGCTAGAACCCTTATCATTGATGAGGGTCTGTTGAATGTGGGCTCCCCCCAAAATCCATACCCAACCCTCATCTGAGCATGTAGCCTGGCTGGACAGGAAAGGTGGGGGACAAGCATATGCTGAACAATACTTGCCCACATGCCCTCAACATGGGGAGGGTACCTTACCAGAGAGGACTCCTCTGTCAAAGTACCTCCTCCTCTGTTGATAAGGGTATTCCCTCAACTCTGGGCCAGTGGTTGTGAGGGCATGAACACTGTTGCTTATCGAAATTTGGAAGCCCCTTAAAATTAAATGGGGCCCTGTATACTGGCCTCCTTCCCATGTGAATGACTAAGGTGTGCATAGTAAAAAAGTGTAAACAGTAAATAAAAACATCCCACACTAACAAGTCCTTTATGGAAAAAAACAAAACAAAAAATGTCCCATAATTTAAATACATCATCAATTACATTGTCCAGAGATGCTTGACAATGATGATGAACAGCAGACATGTAAAAGGTGATGGTCAGAAACTGCAGATATGATTCAACAGTAGATGGTCAGAGACTGCAAATATGCTATTGAAGCTGTTGGAGACCAGGGACACATTGCATGAGAGAGACTACTAGAGATCACTGTTACTAAAGCCCTACATATTTTTTTCTTCCTGCAGCCTAAGGTCTTTTTTCAACCTAAGGGGAAAAAAAGAGAAAAGAAGTGGGCAGCACAGAAAGCGTAAGATATTGTGACAAAATAAACCAAACCATTTAAGTATTAGAAGCCAGTCTAAGGAATATTTTTCCCTCAACGGCCTGAGTAAATTCCTAGGTAAGAAAATCACTGACTGCATGTCGCCCCTGGCCGCAAGTTGTGCGATAGGAGGTTACACCTCTGTCAGGATTTAATTGCCGTTTTTGTGTCTTTGCTAAGAAAATTTCTCTGCCAAATGTTAAATGCTGTATGTGTCCTCATTAGGGATGAGCTTCAAGTTCGAGTCAAACTCATCTTCAACTCGAACATTGCCTGTTCGCCTGTTCCTCGAACAGGAACAATTTGGGGTGTTCGCGGCAAATGCGAAAAACTGTGGAACACCCTGTAAAAGTCAATGTGGAAAGCTCTCGCGCTACTATGAGTAAATAGGGAGGTCAACGTTATCGCTAATAAGGTGCATGCAGCAAAGTGACTAGTGATCACAAAAGCACTTAAGTAGAGAAGATGAAAGAGAGAACTTCGCGCATGCTAGATGGAGTAAGGAGGTGCGTGATGATAAGGTCCTGGGCAGCTGACAAGCCAAGGTGGATGACTAGGACCGAGAGATAACACTATGTTCAGAAGGGAAATAAAGTGCAATAGAGTGCAAAAACTTGCATGAAAAGTGAACAAGTGCCAAAAAATAAATAATCAGCCAATATCTTCAATAAATATTGAATAACTGGATGGCAGTGATATATATGTGCATGCACGTCAAGAAAGTGCTAGGAATATATAATCAATCCTGTGAACCAGTCAATAAAGTGCAATAAAGTGCAAAAAACTTGCATAAAGAGTGAGCAGGTGATGAACATAAATAATTAATCGGTATCTTCAATGAATAGTAACATAACTAAATAGCAGTAATAATGAATAAATAAGTGCAAATACATCAATAAAGTGCTAAGGTATATAAAATAGATCCTGTGTTAAAGTTAATAAGTGATAAGAATCAATGGATGATGAAAATATAATTAAAAAATGTAGTGAT
Source organism: Lithobates sylvaticus (assembly GCA_028564925.1). Lineage (NCBI taxonomy): Eukaryota > Metazoa > Chordata > Amphibia > Anura > Ranidae > Lithobates > Lithobates sylvaticus. The sequence continues at coordinate 386,029,037 of CM053027.1, read as the reverse complement.
TAGTTAACAAAGTCCATAAGATGAAAATCCATAGGGTATATATATGTTAAAAATATATTCTAAAACAGTGTTGAAATCCCGTGACTATTGTAAAACAATAGTGAAAGTCCAGGTGGGAAATAACAATTGATGTGTGATATCCTGGAAAGCAACTGATATCTCTTAGTAGGGTGGAAATTCCACAGATAGTTCTGGATGTTGAGATGTATCTTTTCTATATTGTTACTGTGTAGCAGTATCCACGCTGATATTGTTTAATTTGTAAGGTGACTCCTTCTCTGGTCTCCCAGAACTCTTACCTCTAAGCAGTTCCAAAACAGCTTTGTGGGGGTATCAGCATGCGCCCCAAATAGGGTAACAGGAATCAAGGTGCTCTCTTGTGGGGTCCAGACTTATCCCTTCTCCTTCTCAAGACCTAGAGGGCTGCTGCGTGTCTCCACACAGCAGTGTGGCAAGATCGGGGAACGGAAGAGAAAAAAAAGGAGGGGGGGGACTCCACTAGTGTAGTATGTTCAACTAAAAATGAGCAATTTATTTGGACAAATGGCAACGTACATAAAATCAATGATAAACGAGCAAAACGAGCAGAGATATTCACCAAGGCGTCCGGAACGCCTCCTCGCGTCCTCTCTGTGTGGGTCTGCCTACGGCCACTCCCTACGCGTTACGACACGGTCACGAAAGCCCCATACACACGCTCGGACAATCCGCGGACCAGGTCAGTCGGACTTTGTCCGACGTACTTTGTCCGATGTTGGCGTTGCGTACACACGGTCGGACTACGTTGTCGGAATATCCGGTCCGGAAGAACGTCGTGACGTAAGTCGTCGTCCACGAGATTACAAAAGGGAAGTTCAGCACCACGTCAGGCACCCGTTGGGCTCCTTCTGCTGATCCCGTGTTTATCGAGAGTTAGTGGAAGTTTGGTGACTTAAGATTCGCGCTTCTCAGTTTTTCTGACTCAGATCGTTACTGCTCTTCAGTTTGTGCTTGTCGTGCGTATCTGTTTATTAGTGCGTGTAGTCAGTTCGCATTTGTTGGTCATTGCGGCCTATATCTTGATATAGGACGCTTTGATTTGCACTGCTTATTGTCTGCTCGTTGCTGGTATTCACTTCGTTCTTTCAGGCCTTGCTGTTTATCGGTGCTTTCTGTTTGTCCGTTCTGACCAGCCGACCTTTTGTGACCTTCTGAGCGATGTTTCCCGTGCGTACTCGTCGCCGAGTTCGTGCTGTACGCGGAATTGGTGTCGGGCTTTTAGCTTTGACCCAAGACCCGTCCATGAACAGAGTGACGAGGAGTATGTGGACCAAGAATTGGTTGCTTCAGCGTGACCAGTTCTCGCACATGCCTTTGCTTCGTGAGATCCGGGAGAATAATCCTGATGATTTCAGGAACTTTCTCAGGATGACGGACCCCGATTTTCACCGTCTTTTGGCTTTGCTGACCCCCTTTATCAGCCGGCAGGATACCTGCATGAGACAAGCCATTACTCCGGAGCAGAGGCTTGTTGCCACGTTGAGGTACTTGGCGACAGGGAGAAGTCTTCAGGATTTGAAGTTCTCTTCAGGTATCTCTCCCCAGGCCCTGGGAATCATTATTCCAGAGACCTGTTCTGCCATCATTCAGGTCCTGCAGGAGGACTATATTAAGGTAACATTTCTACTTTACTATTCCCTTCTATGTATGCTCTGTTTGCTAATGACTTGTATTTTTGACCTCCTTCCCTAATTACCATGATTGCAATATGTTCTAATATGCTGTGCCCCTTTTCTCCTTCATGCATTTTTCCCTTCACTTACCTCACCAGCATGCTCTTCTGCCCCAATAGACACCTATGGCCTAGTCACTTAAGCAATGTCTTTTGTCTGCTGCATAGTATTGTTTGCCCCAAAACACCCCCTAAAATATGCACAAATGTTTGCTGTGTGGTTTACTTCATGTAGAGCCCCCTTTTTTTGTTCTTTTGGTGGGGGGGGGGGGGGGCAAAATCATTAGGAACCCCCTCCCCCAACTGCTCTGTCAGATGGTACCAATCCTTTATCTGCTGGCTTTCCCAAGGTCCATACACACTATATACCTACCTCTTTATAGTGCGCATCTTTAGGGATGAATTCAGCAAAGCATGTAGTGCAAGGGACTGCCTCCATACATTCCATTTCCTATTTTTTTGTCTTCTTTCCCTCCTATTAGCTTGCTTGGTAATTTAATAATGTCACACTGTGCCTGCCTTTTTTGGGGGGGGGGGGGGGGGGGTTGGGGGGGGGGGGGTTGAAATGTTATTTGATCTTTCCTGTGGCCTGCCAATAGTGTTAAGTACAGAGGGTCTGGCCAAACTAGCCCACATTATTGAGCCATTTGCCAATCAATGAAGTGCAGAGGGTTAGCTCGCCACCACCCCCCCCCCCCCCAAAAACCCCTAGTTATTGCCAATGGCCCATCAGAAGTGGGGGGATTGATGGGGGGGTGAGTAATCTGTGAAGGGGAGCCTCTACTTTTCTGTGCAAATACTTTCCAGCCTCCAATTTTAGACAATGCTCTTGTTCCAAGATGTTGATTGTCTAATCTGCTTGCAATGTTTAGGTGCAAAGTGACTAATTTTTTTTTTTCTTGTTTCACTCCACAGTTCCCTTCCACGCCACAGGAATGGCAGACTGTGGCCTCCCACTTTGCCAGCCGTTGGGACTTTCCTAACTGCGGAGGGGCAATTGATGGGAAACACGTCCGCATCGTCCCACCGCCCAACTCGGGGTCCTACTATTATAATTATAAAGGGTTTAATAGTGTAGTGATGTTGGCGGTGGTGTCGGCAACATACGAGTTTATGTATGTGGACGTGGGGATGAACGGCCGGATATCGGATGGTGGGGCCATTACGCACACGGAGTTCTACTGGCGTCTCCAAAGTGGCAGTCTGTGCTTGCCACCTCCAGAGGAGAATGCCGAAGGACTCCCCTTCGTCTTTGTCGCAGATGAAGCGTTTGCGTTGACTCCCCATGTGATGAGGCCGTTCCCGATGAGGACCCTCACCCCGGACCAGAGGGTCTTCAACTACAGGCTGTCCAGAGCCAGAAGAGTTGTGGAGAACGCTTTTGGCATCCTGGCCAGCCGCTTCCGCCTGTTCCTGACGGCATTTAACTTGGCGGAATACAAACTGAACCACATAGTTCTTGCCTGTTGCATATTGCACAACTTCCTCAAAAGACATAACAGGAACTATGTGGTGCCCGTTGGCCCAGATGTGGAGGGCCCTCCAAATGCCGAACTCACAGCCCTTCGAGTGGCACGTCCAGGCTTGCCCCCTCTAAATGCCCGTGTGGTCCGGGACCAATATATGCAGTACTTTGTGGGTAGGGGGGCCATTGCTCTGCCTGACGATGTGTGAGAGGCATTTTTTAATAAATCTGATATTTTAACCAACCTATGATTTCATGTCATTTCAGTCTTCTTTTTAGCTTATTTTACTTTGACATTTTTTCCCTTTGCCTTCGACAGTGGGAATGCACTTTCTGGGCAAAAGGAGGTAACAGTCTCTTCTTCCCAAAAAGATTATTCTCATGTTGTGTGTTTGCTACCTAATCTTTGGTCTAGAGAAGGTTTGTACTGCATAACTGACACCCAAAATACTCCTTTTCATCACCAGGTCTGACATGTGTGTATTCTCCAAAATGCTGTGCTCCGTGTTTTCGTACAAAGCACTGTGGGTGTCATTTACATAAGTCAAATCCGCTATGCTCTACAAGTGCATTGAAAAAGTTCCCCGGGAAAGAAAATTGGAGTGCAAAGTGGATTTGCCTTTAGTAAATAACACCCATTGCCCCCCATATCCTTTTCATTTTACATACATAATGCATTGTGTTTTTTAAATAAGGAAGCCACACATTTAGAAAAATAAAAGTTTACTAGGAAAACATTCCCAAGTGCGTTTACAATCTTCACGCCAAAACTGACAACATCTTGGTTATTTACAACATTGTTTACAAACATTCCGCAATTGGTAAAACCAGGCATGGAGCAAAACAGAACCTAGGAACTTGGAAAGTTCAACTTTGTAAAGTGAAGACAAGATCAGACATGACTATATGTTCAAAGTGTGTTTGATCTTGCCTTCATCACATGGGGGGGTCACCCCCGAAAAGTGGAAATTTGGAACATGCACACAATTTGGGACTGAAAATGGTCATTAGATGGTAAAACACATGCCTAGAAGCTTCAAAAGTGCCATTTTCCATCATGGGGATGAATGGACGTTTTTTGGGGGTGCAACCCCTTCACCACAACCACTTTCGTAGTTCGTAAAGTGTTTGCACCCCCAAAAAAACGTTGCCATTCATCCACCATGGTGGGAGCTAGCACATGTGGACACAATGTGTGCATGTTCCAAATTTCAGACAGTTTTTAAGTTGCAAATGTGTTCTGAAGCTGGCACAAATGTGTGTTAATTACTTGGTGCGTTTTCATATTTTTCCTAAAATATCAATGATGTTCTTCAATTTTTGTTGAACATCATTGATGTTTTGCTTTATGTAATCTAGATCTCTATTGCAGACCATTATCTCTCCGATGAGTACGTGGGCACTCTCTGTGGTAAAGTGCGATTTTTCTTCCACAACATCCACGTCACCTAAAAACCACAAACAAACAAAAATGGGGTGTTGGAAATGAGGCAGCCATACATGGATTAGCTTACCAGTAGCTGTGTTCTCCCACACTCACCTGTTGTGGTGACAATTTCTCCAAGTTCGATGATCTCTCCTTCCTCCTCCTCCTCCTCCTCTGCTTCTGCTCTTTCCCCTTTTTTGGTAGGTGTTGGTTTGGGGGTTTCCTCAGACGGCCCAAGTTTTCGCTCCCCTATGAGAATGTCCAAAAGGAAGATTTAGCAACACAAGCTATTGAGGGCAGAAATAGGAAATGACAAACATTGCTTGAAAGTGACGGACACTATTTTAGTTTGGCCAGTTACAAATGTCAACTACATGAATGAAGTCACTTTGTAAAGGTGCTAAACTGACTAGCTTTTTGGTAGAAGTTTGTGTGATGGAGACCCCCCTCTAGTATCCACTGGAGCACATGTGTGGAAAAGCATAATAAAAAGGGGGTTTGGGTGTCCCAGCACTAGTGCTCTAGAGTCCAGATGGGTAAACAGCTACTGAGTGACCTCTCCTTTACATTGAATAAATTGGCTTTACATTCTTGATGAAATTTCTAGTGAGAACAAACTTCCTTTCCCCAAAAAAACACCAAACATCGTATTATAAGTGGCCGAACGATCGAGGTTGCGTACGATCGAATGCACACACACACGACCATGACAGTGGCAGAAAGATCGAGGCTGAGTACGATCGAATGCACAGACGAACCTGAAAGTGGCCATTTTGGAATGTACAACTTGGTAAAAATCAAAACACAATGGAGCAGTATGCAAGCAAGAAATCAAACACAAAACACAACTACTTACTTTTTTGAAGAATTCTCTTGATCTTTCTGTACTGATCGGCCTCCCTCAGTTTCAGGTCTGACCAGCGTTTCCTGAGTTGCTCCTTGGATCGTTGTACCCCAAAATTATTGTACAGCCTTCTCACAACTTTAGACATGATCTTGGCCTTGCGGACATTGGGGTTGAGGTAAGGCCCATACTTCCCATCATAGTCGCTCCTCTTTAATATGTCCACCATCTCCAACATTTCTCCAAATGACATATTGGAGGCCTTGAATTTCAGGTTCCGGGATCGGGACGTTTCTGCCTCCGGACTTTCCTCGTCCTCCTCCTCGTTGGTGGGATATTTGTGGCGCACCTGCTGTGTCCCCGCCATGTGCTCTCCCCACTACGCCGTAAAGAGAAGGGGTGGGGAATAGACGAGAAAGATCGTCAGGGGCGGGCGGAGTTTGAAGCATGCGCAGTGTATATAAAACGTCACACGCCTGTGTCGTAGCCACGATCTGGGAGACGAGGGGAGAGAAAACTCACACGAGACGATCGCTACAAACGAAGGTACAATTTAACGTTGGTACATAACTAGCCTAGACTGATTTGAACTTGAGGCTTCTTTATGGAGAAGATTAGGAGAGTTTAGCCTGACATAATTTATAGGGTTTGGTGTGTTGTTGTGTCTTGCAGAGATTGATATGAAGGGATTCAACGACATGAGTTTTCTCCCCCTCTTCATTGCCAAATACAGGGATTTTCCCATATTGTGGCAGGGTATACACCCACATTACACCAACAAACCAAAGAGGCACGCAGCCCTGGAGGAACTTGTGGAATTTGTCAAGCCAAGGTTCCCCACGGCAACTGTTGATGATATTAGAAAGAAAATTGGCAGCCTGAGGAGTGCGTATATCAGGGAGAGGAAGAAGGTCGTGAAGTCTGAGGAAACTGCAACTTCAGCAGATGAGGTCTATGTCCCCAAGCTCTGGTACTATCAGAGTCTCCATTTTCTGAAGGACCAGGCTGATGTCACGGAGCCAACCTCAACTCCTCCTTCCACGCTTCCTTGCGCACAGCCCACCCCTGATGAGGCTTCCGAGGAGCAACCTGGGCCTTCCAGTCTGGAAGAGGTGGAGGAGCCCAGCTTGTTCCAGGTATAGTAGTTTTGTTACCATTTATGGGAATAATGAATGATGTTCACTTAATTCAGGATCGCCAATTGCTTAGTTCCTAACGTGTTTGACATATCAACAGACAGTGGTGTGGGAGACATTTGGGGCCAGAATCTAAACTGCTGGGCTGAGAATTGTATGGTTTTCTATTTGTAAACATTTTGCACCAGTCACTAGATGAGAATTGTGTGTGTTTGATGAACAAATAACTGAAACTATGTCCCTTTTTCCTACACAGGAAGACCTCAGCCAGGAGGTGGCTGTGGAAGGTGGCAGTCAGGAGGAGGCAGGGGTTAGTGGCAGCCACCAGCTGGGTAGTGGCAGCCAAGAGGGGGCTAGGCCTCGGAGCCTGACTGACACCCAAACCCCTCCCCTCCGCCCTCCGTACAAAAGGGCGAGAAGGGGGGGTTATGCGGCACAGTCAGCGCTCCGGATGATCAGAGAGGCTTCAGACTCCCTACATGCCACACCCGCCGACGAGGAGACCTTTGGCTCGGTGGTTGTCACAAAAATGATGGGTATGGAGGTGGGGCAACGCAACATGTGTGAGGGGCTCATCCTCCATGTCCTAAATAAGGGTAGGGCTGGGGAGATGACCCCAGTCACACATGTTTGCCATAGTTACCATGCTCCGCCTCCTCCTCCTCCTCCTCCTCCTTCTGCCACCCCACCAGCACGACAGCCACAGCGTGGAAGGAAGCGTGGAAGGAAGACCTGAGAGTGACGACCTGCAATCAGTCTGGTGTGAGAGAAGATGGAGCCTCTTGTAGTACCAGAGCCTGGGGACCTAGATGGCATCTGCTGCAGTTCCGGATACTTTGGACTTCACGACCAGATTGCACTCCCCTTAATATACGTACTCCTCAGGCCCCCAATTTTCTACGCTTGGACAATGATGGTTGCCGTGGGGGGCCAAGACTTTGCAAATTCCCCAAGTTTCACCATGGCTGCGTTCCTCTTTGGTTTGTTGGTGTGACCTAAATAAAGGTTTTTTTGATTTGAAATAATCATTGACTATTGTGTTTTACTTTGCTACAATGACAGTTTTTCTTTGAGTAGGCTGGTACATTTCACTAATCCTAAAGTAGAATTAACAAGGGGCAACAACAACAAACAACCTCCTAGTAAATTTAAGCAAGAAATACAAATGTAAATAATGTGTTTTTGGTAATTTGAGACACACAACCCCCCTCCAAAAAAAAAAAAAAAAAACATTCAAATATGTATTCCCCAAAAAAAAAAAAAAATAAAAAAAATGGTAAAAAAATAACAAAGATTCTTTTCCGTTCAGAGTAAAAATAAACATGTAGTGTATAAATGCTGCAAAGTAATAAAGAAGTAAGTTTGTGAGAAGTGCGGGTGAATAGGAGCAGCTAAAACATGTCATTCTTGTTGCATTGTAAAGAAAAAGAGAATGCGCTGCATTAAAGACATTTTAACATTGCAGCGTGACGAATGTGCTGTGTCGATTAGGAAAGGTAGTTTTACCTGACCGAGCGCTTCCGTCACAGAATTTCTTCTGAGCATGCGTAGCACTTTGTCCGTCGGACAAGCGTACACACGCTCGGATTTGGTGTGATCGGACCGGGTTGACGGGAAATCTTTCCAGCAGGAGATAAGACTTTGTCCGACGGACAAACCGACGAACACTGTCCGATGGTGCATACACACGGTCTGATTTTTCAACAACCTTGTCCGATCGGACCAAATTGATGAAAAAGTCCGACCGTGTGTATGGGGCTTAAGAGATAATCCTACCACCCTGTAAAAGTCTATGGGAGAAATCTAAATTGCTAATTTTAAAGGCTTATATGCAAGTTATTGTCATAAAAAGTGTTTGGGGACCTGGGTCCTGCCCCAGGGGACATGTATCAATGCAAAAAGTTTTAAAAACGGCAATTTTTTCGGGAGCAGTGATTTTAATAATGCTTAAAGTGAAAACAATAAAAGTGAAATATTCCTTTAAATTTTGTACCTAGGGGGTGTGTATAGTATGCCTGTAAAGTAGCGCTTGTTTTCTGTGCTTAGAACTGTCCCTGCACAAAGTGTCATTTCTGAAGGAAAAAAAGTAATTTAAATGCACTTGCGGCTATAATGAATTGTCAGCTTCCGGTAATACAGAGAACAGTCATCGAAAGTCATTAACCACCTCAATACAGGGCACTTAAACCCCCTTCCTTCCCAGGCCAATTTTCAGCTTTCAGTGCTCTCTCACTTTGAATGACAATTACTCAGTCATGCTACACTGTACCAAAATGAAATTTTTATCATTTTGTTTATACAAATAGAGCTTTCTTTTGGTGGTATTTATTCACCACTTCATTAATTATTTTTTGTGATATAAGCAAAAAAAGAGCGAATATTTTGAAAAAAAAACCAACATTTTCTACTTTCTCTTTTAAAAGAAACAAAAAAAACTAATTTTGGCGAAAATTTAGGCCAAAATGTATTCTACTACATGTCTTTGGTAAAAAAAAAATCCTGATAAGTGTATGATGATTGGTTTGTGTGAAAGTTATAGAGCCTACAAACCATGCTACGCATTATTGAAAATGTATCAATCCTAATGCACTGATGGCCTATCTCATTTCTTGAGGCCCTAAAATGTCAGGACAGTACAATAACCCCCAAATGACCCCTTTTTGTAAAGAAGACAGTCTGAGGTATTTAGAAAGAGGCATAGTGAATTGTCATATTTACAAGTTATTTCTCACACATGGTGAAGACATAATTGCAATTACACCCCAAAATACATTCTGCTATTTGTCCTGACTATGGAGATACCCCATGTGTGAGACTTTTCCACAGCCTGGCCACATACAGAGGCCCAACATCCATGTAGCACCATCAGGCGTTCTAAAGGCATAAATTACACATTTCATTTCCTGAGTATCTATCACATTTTTGAAGGCCCTGAAGCACCAGGACAATGGAATTACCCACAAAGTGACCCCATTTTGGAAAGAAAACATCCAATGTATATTCTATGAGGCATAATGAGTCTTTTGAACATGTCATTTCTTTCCACAAGTTTTTGGAAAATGTGGAAAGAAAATGAAAAACTTATTTTTTTCTCACAAAGTTGTTAATTTAGAAGATCTTTCTAACACATAGAATGTACATAGCCAAAATTACACCCCAAAATACATTCTGCTACGCGTCCTGAGTATGGCTATACCCCATGTGTCAGACTTTTCCACAGGCTGGCCCCATACAGAGGCCCAACATCCATGTAGGGCCTCTGTATGCCTTCAGGTGTTCTAAAGGCATAAATTACACATTTAATTTCCTGAGTACCTATCACATTTTTGAAGGCCCTGGAGCACCAGGACAATGGAATTACCCACAAAGTGACCCCATTTTGGAAAGAAAACACCCTAATGTATATTCTATGAGGCATAATGAGTCTTTTGAACATGTCATTTCTTTCCACAAGTTTTTGGAAAATGTGGAAAGAAAATTAAAACCTAAAGCCAAAATGACACTCCAAAATACATTCTGCTACTCGTCCTGAGTATGGCGATACCCCATGTGTGAGACTTTTCCACTACCTGGCCACATACAGAGGCCCAACATGCAAGTAGCACCTTCAGGCTTCTAACACATAGCATGTACACACCAAGAATTACACCCCAAAATACATTCTGCTGAGCAAAGGGTAAAAAAAAAAGGCTCATCTGTGCTTTTAGCAGGCAGGAATACTGTTCCAGAGCAGTCAAAGCATTTGTCTAGACAGCCAAAGAAAATGTCCAGGAATTGTCCAGGCAGTAGACAGATATGGAAAAGTATGAACATGGTTCAGTACAGTCCAAGGTTTAGTAGGCAGTTCAGGTAACAGGCATAGGTATGGCCAGTTCAGGTACCAGGCATAGGCATGGCCACTTCAGGTGGTAGGCAAAGGCATGGACACTTCAGGTGGCAGGCAGAGGCATGACCAGTTCAGATGGCAGCAGGTGGTATTTTGTACATTAGGCCTTGGTCAGGTAAGACCTGAGGACAGGGGTAGAGACTTCTTCCCACCCAAATCTCTATGAAGCCTCCGAGTCTCCAGACCCTAATCCGAGAAACAAAAAACCTGGAGAAAAATGTTTTCTCCACTCGGAAAACCTTTTCTGGAGCCCCTCACATGTGAGTCCCCTGTGCTGTACAGTGGCAGGGCAAATGATCAGTTCAGGAGGCAGGCAAAAAGCATGGTCATTTAACAGGCCGAGGTCAATTCACGTTGAAGGCAGAAAGATGTTTGGCAGAGGCATAGTCATTAACAGTCCGGGTCATTCACAGAAATGGCAGAAAGTGGAAACTGGAAAAAAATCATCTTCATTTTACTAATAGTATAGTGAAGTATGATAGCTTCGATAGCACGTTCCAATGCAGAGGCCTGGCTGGGAGAGACAGTCGGGACAGTAGTATCGGGTGTCACAGCGATTTCCTCTACTTGCACACACGCAACAATTTTTTGGCGGTTTGCGACCTGTTTGGGTAGGAGGGAGAATTTCAGGAAAGTGCCTTTCATGGAGTCTGGCTACTGCATCAGAGCGAATTAGTTGAGTGGGTTGGCCATGGGAATAGACGAGGGCTGTGATGACATCTTCTTGGAATTTTAGATAGGTCAGGGAACTTTGGGTAGTTTTGGAAAAAAATTACATTGCCCCACATGCCGTGCCGAGATGCGGCGTGTGCGGGGGACACGCGCACATCGGGATTGCGTGGCTGTGCGGGAGCGCGCCCGCACGATCCCGCTACTTCTGAAAGACGTTCCGGAACGTCCAGTCAGAAGTAGACAGCTCCCAGGGGTCCCAGGGGTCACAGACCCCCAAAGCATCCTCCCCATGTTGAGGGCCCCCTCTTTTCCTGCGGCCTGCCAGGTTGCGTGCTTGGATAAAGGGTCTGGTATGGATTTTTGGGGGAAACTCCACACCATTTTTTTTTTAATTTAGCATGGAGTGCCCCTTAAAATCCATACCAGACCTGAAGGGTCTGGTATGGATAATTGGGGGGAACCCCACGTCATTTTATTTTTTATTTGAAGCAGGGTTCCAATTAATATCCATACCAGACCTGAATGGCCTGGTAATTGAATTTGGGGGGACCCCCACACATTTTTTTTATTAATGACTTTCAATGACTGTTCTCTGTATTACCGGGAGCCGACAATTCATTATAGCCGCAAGTGCTTTTAAATGACTTTTTTTCCTTCAGAAATGACACTTTGTGCAGGGACAGTTCTAAACACAGGAAACAAGCGCTACTTTACAGGCATACTATACACACCCCCTAAGTACGAAATTTAAAGGAATATTTCACTTTTACTGTTTCACTTTAAGCATTAGTAAAATCACTGCTTTTTTAAAACTTTTTTTTGCATTGATACATGTCCCCTGGGGCAGGACCCGGGTCCCCAAACACTTTTTATGACAATAACTTGAATATTAGCCTTTAAAATTAGCACTTTAGATTTTTCATGTTCGAGTCCCATAGACTTTAACGGTGTTCGGGTGTTCGAACAAATTTATTGTTCGCATGTTCTGATGCGAACCGAACTGGGGGGTGTTCGGCTCATCCCTAGTCCTCATTAGTGTAATTTTATTTCTGATTATGTTCTTACACCTGTAATTTGGACAGAAAGTGAGAGGAATTCTCCATCATGAGTACACAAACATTAATAAAATCCTGACAGATCAGATAAATCTATCATTTATAGTTCTGTCTGACATGTGTCAAAAAGACAGGACTTGGGGAGATTTTTCTGCACTTGATATTTGACATGTGACAATTAGACAGAAGATGGGAAGATGTTCCCTCATTTATTGTTTTGTCTGAAATGTGTCAAATAGGCAGAATGTGGGGAGTTTTTCCTTTCTAGAGGAATGTCAGTTTACATAGCATGCTCAGATTAGGGCTTCAGCGGGATTCGCCTGGACAGTACAGGTTTTGAATCTTGTTTTTTTTTGACTGCCTGAAACATTATTCAGACCGCACGTGGCTCCCAAGAAAATGGGTATCACAACCACAGAGTGAAAATTTGAACCCAGCAGCTAGCAGATACATCATGGATGAAAGGTGCCGATGTCTGAGCCTCCATCCTCTGGTGAGTGAGCTCACTATACACTGTCTGTGACTGAATTCTCCCCCCTTCCTCTCTTCTTTCTCCTGCCTCCGAGCGAATAAATACACCAAGGTAAGGGGGACTCAGATGTAAGGGGTGCTCTACGGACTAAGATAAAAGGGGGGCTTTGGGAACTCTGATCTATAGGAGAATACTGGGAACTCTGATGTAAGTGGGGCCTTACATCAGAGCCTACAGTATTCCCTTTAAAAAAATGTATGCCGCTAAAGTGTTCATGTTTGGCTTAACCACTTAAGGACCGCCCACCGCATATATACTGTGGTAGGATGGCTCTATTGCTTGAAACAACGTACCTGCATGGACAAGGAGCCGATGCGTGTGCCGATGCGTGTGACCGGTCGACCCGATGTCTGCCGGCCATCCGCGATCGCTTCACAGAGAGGCAGAACGGGGATCTGCTGTTCATGTCTGCTGTTCATCATCATATGTAAACAAGGCAGATCCCCGTTCTGACATGGGAGAACATGGAGATCGTCTGTTCCTAGTAATCAGGAACAGTGATCTCTGTGTTCTTCCTGTCAGTACTTCCCCCCACACAGATAACAGAAACACACTGAGGGAATACATTTAACCCTTTGAGCACTCCTGTAGTTAACCCTGCCAGTGTCATTTATACAGTGATTAGTGTATTTATTTTTAGCACTGATCACTGTATTGGTGTCACTGGTCCCCAAAAAGTGTCACTTAGGGTCAGATTTGTCCTCCGCAATGACGCAGTCCCTCTAAGAATCGCTGATCGCTGTCATTACCAGTAAAAACAATAAAAAGTCCATAAATCTATCCCATAGTTTGTAGATGCTATAACTTTTGCACAAACCAATCAATACTGTATACACTTATTGTGATTTTTTTTACCAAAAATATGTAGCAGAATACATAGTGGCTTAACATGATGAAGTAATTTTTTATTTTTTTGGGATATGTATTATAGCAGAAAGTAAAAAGTAAATATTACAAATATTGTTTTTTTAAAATTTTTGGTCTTCTTTTGTTTATAGCGCAAAAAATAAAACCTGCAGAGGTGATCAAATACCACCAAAAGAAAGCTCTATTTGTGGGAAAAAAAGGAAATCAATTTTATTTGGCCATAGCGTTGCACGCCCGCACAACTGTCAGTTAAAGTAACGCAGTCCTGTATCGCAAAAAATGGCTTGGTCATGCTGGGAACTCTGATGTAAGTGGGGGCTTTGGTGAGCAGAAACCTTCTTACATCCACAGTCCACAGAGTCCACAGTGTTCCCTTTAACTACTTAAGAACCAGGCCTATTTTTCAAACTTGGTGTTTGCAAAATCATTATTTTTTTTGCTAGAAAATTACTTAGAACCCCCAAACATTATATATTTATATTTTCAGACACCCTAGAGAATAAAATGGCGGTCGTTCCAATACTTTATGTCACACCGTATTTGCGCAGTGATCTTACAAGCGCAATTTTTTTCGGAAAAAATACACTTTTTTTAATTAAAAAATAATACAGTAAAGTTAGACAATTTTTTTTTTTATTGTGAAAGATAATGTTATGCAGAGTAAATTGATACCCAAAATGTCATGCTTCAAAATTGCACCCGCTCGTGGAATGGCGACAAACTTTGACCCTTAAAAAAATCTCCATAGCGATGTTTAAAAATGTCTACAGGTTACCAGTTTTGAGTTACAGAGTAGATCTTTTGCTAGAAATATTTCTCTTGTTCTATCGATCGCGGCTATACCTCACATGTGTGGTTTTAACACTGTTTTCATATGCGGGCACGACTTACGTATGCGCTAGCTTCTGCGTGCGAACTCGACGGGACGGGCGCTTTAAATTTATATATTTTTTTCTTATTTATTTTACTTTTTATTTTTTATTTTAACACTGTCCTTTTAAAAAAAAAAAGTTTGGGTCACTTTTATTTCTATTACAAGGAATGTAAACATCCCTTGTAATAGAAAAAAAAGCATGACATGGCCACTTCAATGTGAGATCTGGGGTCAAAAATACCTCATATCTCACATTTACACTTAAATGCAATAAAAAAAAAATAAAAAAAAAGATTGTTTAAAAAAAAAAAAAAAAATCCCCTTTAAAACCATTGGGTGGAAGTGACGTTTGACATTGCTTCCGTCATCCAATGTTATGAAGCCGAGTGGGGGCCATCTTTCCCTCACTTGGCTCCATGGCTCTATGCCAGCCCCTTTAACTAATTTTCCCGAAACTCTCTAGGTTCATGGAAGATAAGTTTCTCTGCATCCCACCCCCCACCCACCATCAGTTCAAAGAGAGGTTGCACCTGATAAGGCAGAGGGAGCTGGGTAAGTGATCTTCAGTCAGGTGGGAGGCCTTCCACTGTCAGAACCAGCATGCAGCCCAAAGCCTACTTACAGGCAGCTTTTCCAAAAGTCCCAGCTACAGTGGTGAAACCCTCCCTGATTGCTACGAGAGTACTCAAGTTCCAGTGGGGTGGCCCTTTGTCCTCAGACTTTGGATTCCTGTTCCTGTGTTACCAGAGCTACCCTGGACTTCACTGTGAGAGCTGCAGTCTATGATAATCACAAGTCGTTGTTTGTGTTCTGGACTGTTTTTCTGAACAAATACTGACTAATAGTTTGACTTTCTGTCGTTAAAGAGTCTTATAAAGACTATGTTATGCAGCCACAAATTGCCCTCATTGAGCCTCGGGGACATTGCTGTGAAGAGTCCATGTTTGAGCAGCTTTCATAATCTATTTTGAATTATTCTGCAGTGTATGCATGCTTCCCCCCCCCCCCCCCCCCCGAATATGTTCTGCATTATTGCTTCTAAGGCCACACTAAGGGTTGCCATACATGGGCTGTCTGAATTTCGATCCATGTATGTTCAGGCTGGTTGTTTAAAAGTCTCCCTGCTGTCAGAATACAATAGTACAACAGTAGTGATTCCCCCAATCACCTCTAATGTATGAATGGAGGAATCAGGTCATTTTATATCGGTCAACCCGCTGGTTGAATGAAAAAAAAAAGAAGGATGGCCAGCTTAACGCCTAGGCACGGGTGTATCATATTCTATTATTTTCAGGCAACCAGGTGCAGCGTCCAGCCCCGCTGTCAGTTGCCTGTCAAAATCTATGACCGGTTGAAATACACAGCAGCTGGATGCTGTACCACGTGGTACTCACATGTTAGGGCTGTATGCATTCAGTATGCCTGGAATGCAGTTATTCATTCTGGGGGTAACCGCACGTATTGTGGAGTACACGACAGTGGGGACCAGGACAGCAGGTTAATGTTTGGGGATGGGAGGAGGGGATAGCATAACCACTGGGGTGTTTTTATCCTAATACAGTGGATGCATTAAGGCAACCATTCTTAACCAGGGTTCCATTGAACCCTAATGTTCCTCCAGAGGTTGCTAGGGGTTCTGTGGCTAGCTGACCTCTGATCTGACGATACCTGCATAGTTACAGAGCTAGCAGCATGACTGCAAGGTTGTAATTCTGGCCATGCATGTAAGGGGGACATTCTTCCTACTTACCACCACCAATGTAAGGGGCATTTTTCTAATGACACCCAATGGACTAGTCTTATCAGGTCTTCCTTGAGACCTGTAAATTATGTCAAGTGTTCATTTGGGTTAAGGTTAAAAAAAAAAAAAAAAACACTGAGCCTTTTGTACTACCTTATTGGGTGAATGATATTAGATCTGCATGTATGTTAACATGGGGGCAGTGCCCATGATGGAGATGGAAGGAGTGCGTGCTAGTGCCCCTAGAGGCTAACAAAGACACATGCCTAAATGCAGGTATGACATTAAGGCATTGCTCTCTCCTTAGAAGTGGCACTCTCTACACAGACATTGATTAACACCTTGCAATCCTTGGCACAGTTCTGTTCTCATCACACACTATGGACTGAGTCCTATTATACTTCCCTCTCTTCTGTGCAGCATATCTGAGCCAGTGCGATAGAGCATATCCCAGTTTCCACCATACGTCACCTCATCCCAATGACACTGATCTGCGTGTTAACTTGAATCCTAGAAAGCTTTACTCTGTACATAACCCGTGCTTAATCTCCTTGAGGCCTCACTCCATTTTCCATGATATATAGGCTGGGTCCCTAGGATGCCAGGTACCGTGAATCGACCAAATACTGGGGTACCAATCACTAGGGCAGGAACCTAAGCACACAAGCTCCTTCACTACTGGGACCTTCCATTACCTATACCAAGTCACATCTGCTTCCTAACCGACTGGCTACTTCATGCACTTAGACACCAGTAGTGTAGTCATTACCAACATCAATATAGCCTTTCCCATTTAGCTCCACAGCATGTTAGACATATGTACTGTATTTTCTCTATTTCTGTCTTGTTCCCAGGAGAGAACCATATTTTTGATACACCATGCATGTATGCACCCCTTTAACTAAAATCGGTATGTGCCTTCAGACCAGGCAGAGATGTATACCAACAAGGGTTCTTTATTAAATCACAGCTTCTTCACATCCATTCCTAACACAAAGTACCTTCTGAGTGCCCTTTCCCATTGAGGTAGCCATATCTTGTAAATAGTAGAAAGTCTTTATAGTCCTTTAAGCATAGATCTTAACAGTCCCTGCTTTGGATTACAAGCATGTTTCTGGAACTAATTATGCTCTCAATCCAAGGTTTTACTGTATATATAATGCACGTTTTATTTTTCAAAAAGGGTTTCCCAGTCCTAAACCTTTCATCCATTTTCTAAACTGTTGCATTTGTAAATTTCAAAGGCCAGTATAAAGAAATAGTAGTGGTAAAAAAAAAGCACTTGTGGGATTAAATAAACATTTTCTTTTATAAATATCCTTTAAGGGGGTGTGACAGGGGGCATATCCTATGCCCCCATGCTTTGCTAGTATGCGTCCCTTGTTCCCATCGCAAAAAGTTGGGAGGTATGCTTTAAGTCCTTAGATGAAGTCCATGTACCCCCCCCCCCCTCGGATCCTGCCAAGGGGTGGTATCAAGCAAGGTGGCAATAACATACTAGCACTACCAACAAACCAGTAGGATTTAAAAGGAGTAGTAATATCTTTGAAGGTGTAGATATATTCAGTTATATGATTAGAAATGTTCACATGGCTGGTTAGGTGGGAAATGGCAGTGCGCTTCCTTGGGAAACATACTATAGTGACATTAGCTAGTGAGAACCACGGGGGTCTGTGACTGATGCTCATGGGTCTGTATGCTCTAGAAAACACTGCATCATGTTTAGGTAGGGTATAAATGAATACAAATAGGTAAATATAGTAAATATATCTCACTACCTCTCCGTACAAATAAATGTGATCAAATGGAACAATTAATACCATCAAGATTTTAAGAAAGCCGCAACCTAGTGAGTCTGAACACAAAGCTCAATAAAATAAAACAGATAAACTGGTGCACTCCTCTAATTATCCAAACCATATGTAAATCAACCAAAATAACAAATGAATTCAAAGCAATTTAGTAAATGTGATTCAAAAATAAAATAATGAATGCATAAATATAGTCCTTTAAATTGAAAAAAAGTTCATTGTTGACCCTTCTTGTGTAAACATCCAAACAGGAAGACTTAATCCTATGAAAAATATCTAATGTGTATCGGTGTCATAAACAGGACATGACAGATGGTTCTCAGATGGATGCCTTCACCACATGAAATGCACACCTCTTACCAGACATGTATGATCTCAAGTTATAGAGATCACACTTGCTTGAGGTGTATCCAAAAGGATTCAGCAGCAATATTAATGCATTAAAGTGGTGTTTCCCCCAAAATTACAAGTTTTAATCTATGTGCAGCAAATGAGCTAATAAAAATTAATTGGATAAAAAAAAAAGAAAATTCACCTACCTATTTCTCCCTGTTGCTAGGTGGTCCCACGACATCTGCCTCTTCCATAGCCTAGTCTAAAAACGTCACTTCCCCTCTGCGCAGTCAGTCATCTGGGACACGTGACAGGTCCAAGATGACTGTGCGGCATATCACGGCGTGCGGCGCCGCGAGCGCATGCGCAGTGGGTGCCCGGCTGTGAAGCCACAGCCGGGTGCCCACAGTAAGGATGCCGGCGCCGCGAGCGGAGCAGGGAACGAGGGGGGGGGGGGCTTCGTTCCCATCACTGGACCCTGGGACAGGTAAGTGTCCGATTCTGAAAAGCCAGCAGCTGCAGTATTTGTAGCTGCTGACTTTTAAATTTTTTTTTTAAGGGGCACACCACCTTTAATTATTTTATTTGGATCACATTTACTATATTGCTTTGAATTAATTTGGTTGTTTCACATATGGTTTGGATAATTAGAGGAGCACTCAAGTTTTTCTGTGTTATACAAATACTGTAAGTAAACCTGATACAATAAAAGCAGATCTGTAGTTAAAAAAAAAAAAGAAAGAAAATAAATAAAAATAAATGTACTATCAGGTAGCACTGGAAATTAGCTTTTATGCACCACAAAGACTTTAAACAACAGAAGAACAATTGTCAAATAAAATGTCTACTAACAATCAAAAAGATATTTAACATAGACTGTTATTCCATTCTGATTATTTCCAATAACTGCTTCTACAATATTTGTCATAGCTTTGCGCTGCAGGATCTTTGCTGTGTCGCTTTTCTGTTTGCAGTTCCCTACTATAAAAACATTGTTCTTTGGCATATTAGTGAAAAATGATCTTGGTTGCTCAGATACAGATTATTAAGTAATTTAATGATAAAACAATTACAAACATAATTAGGTCATCTTTAAGCCTTGCATGCCACTCTACTCACAGTTTCTGTGTCCTTGTTTAATAATTGGAGCTGATACACTGCTGTAGCAAGCTGCATTAGCGCATACTGCATTAAAACAGGGCAATGCCAAGTGATATTATTACAAAAAACAATTCAACCTGATTCATTAAGAGGGAAATATTTCTGGCATTTACCACCTGAACTACGTTCTTTTCGTATTTACAACTGTAAAAAAAAAAAAAAAATACTCTTTATCATTTTTAAAGGGTTTTATATCAGTTTTATTTGCTTAATTGTTAAGTTGTAAAACTTGTGTTTCTATCGTTCTTTTACTTTATACAGTATATTACAAATAAATACTGAACACAAAAAATTTACAAAGTCCTTTGGGTTATCAAATGAGAATATACAGCACCAGCAGCCTACATTTTGGCTGCATACCTCCTAATTCTCCCTGATTTCGAGGGACTGTCCCTGATTTGGAATGAGGTCCCTCTGTCCCTCTTTCCTCCTCATTTGTCCCTCATTTTGGTCTGATCTATAGAGTTGTATATAAAATGCACTATTTACCTTTCAAAAATTGTTTCCCAGAGCTGAACCTTTCATCCAGATTCTGGTAAAAACATGCAGCTGAGCTGCATTTTTACCATCCCCAAACCACTCCTCTTTAACCACTTGCTTACTGGGCACTTAAACCCCCCTCCTGCCCAGACCAATTTTCAGCTTTCAGCGCTGACGCACTTTAAATGACAATTGCGCGATCATACAACACTGTACCCAAATTACATTTTTTTATCATTTTTTCCCCCACTAATAGAGCTTTCTTTTGGCGGTATTCACAGCTGGGGTTTTTATTTTTTGCTAAACAAACAAAAAAAGAAGGAAAATTTTGAAAAAAAAAAATCATGTTTAATAGTTTGTTATAAAATTTTGCAAACAGGTCATTTTTCTCCTTCATTGATATGCGCTGATGAGGCGGCACTGGTGGGCACTGATAGGCTGCACTGGTGGGCACTGATGGGCACTGATAGGCACAGTTAAGGCGGCACTGATAGGCACAGATAAGGTGGCACTGATGGGGACAGATAAGGCAGTACTGATGGGCACAGATAAGGCGGCACTGATGGGCACAGATGGACACAGATAAGATGGCACTGATGGGTGGCACTGATGGGCACTTATAGGTACCACTAATAGGCAATGATGGGCACTGATGGGCGGCACTGATGGGCACTGGTAGGTGACATTGATAAGCACTGATATGTGGCACTGAGGTGCAGAACTGTTGTTGAGGCAGATTGTGGGCACTGATGGGTGGCACTGTGGGCACTGATGGGTGAAACTGTGGACACTGATAGGGGCACTATGGGTACTGATGGGTGGCACTGTGGGCACTGAAAGGCGGCACTGTTGACTTTTCTTAGTTGGCACTGGCAGAGGGCACAGGTGGGCACTGATAAGCTGGCGCCAGCATGCGTGATCGGGACTGATGTCCCTCTCACGGCCGCCGGTGATCTGCTTTTTTTTCTCCTTGCTCTATCAGCGCGAGGAGGAAAAATAGCCGATTACCAGCTCTGTTGTCATCACATGATCAGCTGTCATTGGCATTGATCACGTGGTAAGGGGTCAGGATCGAGACTCGCTGATCACAGAGCGCGGCGCGTGCGCCCTTCAATAGACGTAGTCCCGGCAAAGCAGGTCCGCGCTGTAGCCGTCATTCGGCTATAGCACGGATCTCTAGTGGTTAAGAACCTTTGACCCAAGCTTTCCAATTAGGTCCTAATTGAAAGCTCCATGTAGGTCTAGAGCAGTGATGGCGAACCTTGGCACCCCATATGTTTTGGAACTACATTTCCCATGATGCTCAACTACACTGCAGAGTGCATGAGCATTCTCGGAAATGTAGTTACAAAACATCTGGGGTGCCAAGATTCGCCATCACTGGTCTAGAGAGTCCAGATGTAAATGGACCTGTCTCAGTTTACATCTGACTACCCCCGTGTCTATTCAGGTCCACAAGAAAAATTTAAAAGGACTGCATCCTTTTCTATTTTTACATGCCTAAATGTGACAGGTCAGAGGTAGCCTGATATATATATATGTCCATTTACATCTGGCCACCCATAAAGCCACCACACACACCACACAGTCTGTGGTGTATGCAGACATAAATTGAATGGGCCTGGACATCAAAATACTGACACCTGTCCCATTCAGCACCAATTATGATTGGTGGGGCGCTGTGACAGCTTCCTGGCGGGATAGTTAAGGTGGGTTCAGACAAGGGTCCGAACACGCTTGAGCTCATCCCTGCTAATTAGTTGTTGTGAAAAAATTTCTAAAATAAAACATCTCTCCTGCTTTATATTATGTGTAATAAGTTAAGAATATTAATGGTTTTAACCGCTTGCCAACCAGCCACCGCAGTTGTACTGCGGCAACATGGCTCGGCTGCGCGAATCGTCGTCATGCTATGTCGCTTCTTTTTGTGGCCAGTAGGGGTGTGCGCCCACTGTTCGCCCCCAGGGCCGATACAAGTGCGCGACCGCTGGGCTCCCACGATTGCTCGTGACACAGTGAGAACCAGGATCTCTGTGTGTAAACACAGAGATCCCGGTTTTCTGAAGGGAGAAGAGAGAGATCGTGTGTTCATACAAAGTAGCAAGTCCCTTCCCCCCTTCAGTTAGAACATGTAGCAGGGAATACAGTTAACCCCTTGAACGCCCCCTAGTGTTAAGCCCTTCACTGCCAGTGACATTTTTACAGTAATCAATGCATTTTTATAGCACTGATCACTGTATGAATGCCAATGGTCCCAAAAATGTGTTAAAATTGTCCAATGTGTCCGCCATAATGTCACAGTCCCGATAAAAATCTGAAGTAGAAAAGATGTATCGGCTTAAACTGAGAAAAAATTATAAAAAGGGGATATTTATAATGTCAAAAAGTATAAAACATGGTGGGCTGACTCACCAGTGCCAGACTTCCGTTTCCGGGGATGTGTGCTCTGAGTATGCGGGAGTGAGGAGCGAGAGCAAGCAGCGGCTGCACATGATTAGGAGCTCGGAGGACACAGCCTGTAGAAGTGCAGGATTGGATGCTCGTTGGCGGGGGCTTGCCGAGGAGAGCGGCGATTAGGAGAGCGGCAACCAGGAGTGCTGAGACCGGGAGGAAGCCGGTCGCTCCGTATCACTGACTGATACTTGCGGTGACGTCAGCGCTAACACCGCGCCGCAGCGATAGAACCGGCACATCTCTTACCCCACAAGGAGAGCCACGGAGACCAGGCAGAACAGGATGGAGGAGTGACATTTCTATATACTCCTACACATTATGGTGTACTGAGGCGGTTGTGGAGGACGGTCGGAGGCACACACGGGAAGGGGGTAAGACGCCAGAAGGCGTGTGACTGCGTGTGCTGTGGTAGCTGTAGCTGTGTAGCTGTGGAGGTAGCTGCCGCTAGGAACTGTCGCTAAGAAAATTGATGCAAACGAATTTCTTTTTTCTTTTTTTTTTTTTTTTTTTTTTTTTGGATGCCCTCAAAAATTATTGTGGCTGAAGGAGTTTTTTTTTTTTTTTTTTTTTTTTTTTTTGCTATATGGCGATGGAGGTGGGCTGTACAATTGTATATGAATGCTGGGGATGTCATATGTGAGGCTATATATGGTGGTACATATCAGGAAAAACTCCCCCCTCAGAGAAACTACATACCCCTCACCAAACACCTTCTGGCCGTGCCTTTTTGTTAATCTCACCCTTGGAAGAAAATAAGGGAGAGGGAGAAGGAAGAAGAGAGAGAGGGAAGTAAAAAGGGGAGAGAGGGGACCCCTGGCTATCTGTGTTGTGCTTCCGTACTGTGGGCTGCTACTGATGACTTCTCTCCCTGGGAATCAATGGGACTACAGTGGTAAAATGTATGGTCTCTAAACACTATTTTATAGTGGATGTGCTGGGTGTGTGCTCTACGCTAGCTCCATAGCATTAGATGAGTGCTTGGGAACTCTATAAACTACATCATAAACTGTGCCGTGTATTATAATACTACAAGCGGAGCTATTAAAGAGACACTTATCCAGGTGGACTATACAGCCTCTATATAGCCTCCATAGATTACCCCATAGAGGGGAGCCTGTCGGGAAGACTAGGAAGCGGAGGCACATGAACAACTAATATTGCCGGTCTCTGAACATTAAGCTGACATCTATCTAATTATTTGGCAACCAGAAGTGGTAAAATAAGGAAACGGTCTCAGTGTGAAATAAGGAGCTAAGGGGCTAAGGCTGAGGGTGGTGGGAGTGGCCTCCATGCCGAGAAGAAGGGGACCTGGTAGAGTGGATAGTTCACCGACCCACCCGTATATTACTAGATTCCTTACGAGGAAAGACGCCGGGGTATCAGGAGAAGCCGGCGCTATAGTATACCCACAGCGACCCACCCGAGCTAACTTTAAACAACTACCTGTGGAGGAGGCACCGGCTGGCAGTATGGCCACTAGCTTGGATGGGAGCATACGGGCTGAGCTTACGGAAGAGGTGGATATAAGTTTACCAATTACTCCCCAGAGCTCAATCCTACTGGAAGGAGAGATGGGTCTCCCAACTACGAGGGGACAAGAGCATGAAAGGGAGCCTGACATTAGGCAGCTTATACAGGCACTCCCCTCCAAAGAAGATATTCTAGCATGGATGGGCGACTTAAAAGCCACAGTAAAAGAAGAACTGAGTGAGGTATGTGCCAAATTCGAAGCCGTAGACAGCAGACTCTCCAGATGCGAGACCACACAGGCCACAGCCAACAAGCGTCTAGACACACTTGAAACTAAGCTTTTCATACAGCATCAAAAGTTGATAGATTTGCAATTGCAGGCCGAAGATTTTGAGAATAGAAATAGAAGAAACAATTTACGTATCAAAGGGATCCCAGAGGTGATTAAAACACCCGACCTGAGGAAGGTGGTAACCTCAATCCTCAACCTATACCTAGAAAAACCCCCAGAGTCATACATAGAACTGGACCGAGTCCATAGGAGCCCAACAGTACAGAATATGGAGCGGGGAAGCCCCAGGGACGTGCTCTGCCGTGTTCACTTTTTTAAAATAAAAGAAGACATAATGAGGGCATCATGGGCAAAGGGGGCACTGCCACATATAGATTATGAAGTACAAGTGTTCCCGGATATATGCTGGCAGACAAAGCGAAGGAGGCGGATACTGAGACCTCTGCTGGACCTACTGCGAGCTACAGAAGCAACATATAGGTGGGGGTACCCACTATCCTTGATCATTAAAAAAGGAGAACGAGGTTTTACCCTACGCAATCCGGACCAACTACCAGACCTCTTTGAATTTTTGGGCACGGAAGAAGTGGAAATTCCTGACTGGTTAAATGTTCCTATGGAGTCTGGGGGGTGGGCTAATCTTGGGAATAAAACAACGACGACCAAGAAAAATCAACCTGGTTAAGCAATCTAGAGACCGACATGGTGTCTTAAGTTTGGCTTACACTTAGTTAGGGCAACTACAGTAACGGAATTCCCCACCACCACTGGCTCTCCCCCCCCCTTTTTTTTTTTTTTTTTTTTTTCTTTTTTTTCTTCTCCCCCGGCCCCCCACGCTGCCCTCCCAAACGGCTACCGTTAGACCTGCAGAACGACTCTATAGGATGGACAAGGCAAAGAAGAAAAATACCTGACTACCCGGGGAAAGGGAATTTTTGATTGACTCCCTGAGGGTAGAGAAATAAGTGGAAAAACTGACCCAAACCCTCCCCTTCCCTCTGGACACGGCCAGTGTGAATTTGGAGTGGATTTTTACTTGTGTTTTTATTATTTATTTTTTTTGTGTGTTTTGAACCTTTTTTTTTTTTTTTTTTTTTTTTTTTTTTTTTTCCCCCATTAGTGGGACCAAAGATGGGATTAAGAGGGGATTAGGAGGGATTTAGGGGCACTTAGGGAAGGTCCTAAAATAATAGGGACACATACTTATATGATATATACAGTACACATAGTACACACTTGATATAGTTTAAAGTCTACAGGCCATATCACCTTGATATCACCTTGAATGCAACACAGAGTTAAATACACGTTTTTTTTTTTTTTTTTTTTTTTTTTGGGGGGGCTGATGGGAAAAATTAAAACAGGCACTAAGGCCACGCAACACAGGAACACAAGGTATGCTTACACAGGTAGGGAGGGTCAACAGAGGGGGGAGGAGGAAGGGGAGGAGGGACTTTGATGAAGAAGAGGGAGTTAAAGGTAAGAGAGGAAGATAGACATGTTAGACCGTATGGGGCGGAGTGGGTGGGGGGGAGAAATATAGGGGCTACATGGGAGAGGATAGCGAGGATGGGGAAGAGAGGGGTGGATGCAAACTTTTTTTTTTTTTTTGTTGTTTTGATTAAGAATGCCCAAAAGGAAAATAACAAGGAACATAGGAAATGTATGATATGAATAAGCAATATTAGACTGACTATTAAATGTGGGGCCTATTTATGTTGGATATTTGAGGTTGGTTTAAGCGGTGAAAATAATAATGTAATCATTCAGAGGGATACAAAAATAAATGTGCTCAAACTTAAGAGATGTGCAGCTGCTGGGGGCCTGCTGCGAGCTCCTGGCGTGCCCGGGGACATATCCCCATATTGATCGTTCCTCCTCTGAGTAGAGGATAAGTCGGGGAC
Source organism: Lithobates sylvaticus (assembly GCA_028564925.1). Classification (NCBI taxonomy): domain Eukaryota; kingdom Metazoa; phylum Chordata; class Amphibia; order Anura; family Ranidae; genus Lithobates; species Lithobates sylvaticus. Next base: position 386,002,923 of record CM053027.1, on the reverse strand, counting down.
GACCGAGAAACAGGAGAATCCTGTTTCATTTTTTTTTTTTTTTTTTTTTTGTTGTTGTGTTTTTTTTTTTTTTTTTTTTTTTTTTTTTTTTTTCTCTTCTCCTCTATGAAGGGGTGCACGCTGGTATAGGAAGGCCGCATCAGGGTTGTTTCACCCCCGAGAGTAGTGGATACTGGGGTTTTTTTTTTTTTTTTTTTTTTTTTTTTTTTTTTTTTATTTCTTTTTTTTTTTTTTTTTTTTTTTTTTTTTTTTTTTTTTTTTTTTTTTTTCTTTTTTTTTTTTTTTTTCCCCGTGTCTCTCCCCTCACTGGCCTCCTCCCTCCCCCCCCCACCCCCCTCCCGTGGGACCACGCCTCCAAGTCCCGGGAAGGGGAAAGGGAAAGAAAGTGAGGGGAAAAAGAAAAGGGGAAGAAAAGAGGGAGGAAAAAAGCAAAAATTACTAGAAAATGTCTAAAATAAAGTTTACTTCTTACAATGTGAAGGGACTAAATATCCCGGAAAAACGGATCAGACTACTTGCCGAATTGAGAAGATTAAAAACACATGTAGCTTTTTTACAGGAAACACACTTTAGTGGGAAAAAAATACCGAACTTGGGAGACCACGGATTCACCAGTGTATACCATGGGACATCCCAGAACTCTAAATCAAATGGAGTAGCCATTCTGATACATAAGCAGACTCCATGGAAGGAATTAAAAGTAATAAAGGATGAGGTGGGCCGTCTTTTGATTGTGAAAGGCCTAATAGGACAACAAAAGGTCACACTGGTGAACTTGTATCTCCCAAATACCGACCAGACTAATTATCTAGAGATCAGTACTCAGGAAATACATAGACATAAGGAAGGCCTGCTAATTATGGGTGGAGACCTAAACATGGTATTAGACCCCCTGATGGACACATCAAGAGGAGCTTCCCACATGGCATACACAAAAATAAGAAAGATTAAAAAATTATTATTTGATGATATGCAACTGGTAGATGCATGGAGGATATTGAACACCCAAGAAAGAGACTATACGTTTTTTTCTGCGAAGCACAAGACATATACTCGCATTGACTACGTTTTTGTCTCGCAGACAGGACTGACGTCTTTGATTAAGGCCGACATAGGCTCTTTTTCTTTGTCTGACCATGCACCGACCAGTTGCGAAATGGACCTGGGGCAAGTAGAGTACCGGGAATGGCAGTGGAAGATGAACGAATCACTATTGAAGGATAAAGAATATAAAAAAACACTAGAGTGCGAATTGGACTTTTTTTTTCAAACCAATGAATCGGAAGAAATAATGCCATTTGGCATATGGGAGACGCATAAATGTGTTATGAGAGGAGTTTTTATCTCCTTAGGAGCCCACAGGAAAAAGAAGCTGAACGAACAAATAGAAACCCTACTTAAAGACATTAGAGAAGCAGAAATGGTTCATAAAAGATCCCAGGCACAGAATATAGAGGAGAAATTAAATGTTTTAAGGGGTGACTTAAATTCCCTGCTGATTGAGCAAGCTAAAGCCAAAATAAAGCGAAACAGACAAACAATGTATGAGTACGGGAACAAGCCGAGTAGAATGCTAGCGATAGCATTAAAACAATCCAATGTAAGGAGACAAATAATGGGTATCAAATCTCAAACTGGCGAGATACTGAACTCCTCAGTGAAAATAGCGCAGGCCTTTAAAAATTACTATGAATGTTTATACCAGTTGGAGGGAGCGGGAAAGGAAGGAAAAAGCAAAGAAAAGGAGGAGGCAGCTAGAGAATATCTCCATTCATCAGGAATGCCCAAACTTACAGAAGAAGTTTTGAAGAAACTTGACAAGCCAATAACGGCAGAGGAGTTTAAGAAAGTCCTGACTTCCTTACCCCTAGGTAAAGCACCAGGCCCTGATGGGTATTCCCTGTCATATTACAAAGCGTTTGAAGAGAAGTTAGTCACAAGGTTTTTAGCAGCATTTAACTCACTACAGGAAGGATATAAAATACCGGAGGAGATACTACTAGCCCATATTGCAGTTATCCCGAAGGAGGGGAAGGACCCATCTCAGTGTTCCAGCTACCGGCCAATATCATTGCTAAATGTGGACCTAAAAATCTTCTCCAAAATATTAGCTAACAGACTGGTTGAATATATCCCAGTACTTATCCATCCCGACCAAGTTGGGTTTACCCCAGGGAGGGAAGGAAGGGAGAACACACAAAGAGTAATAAATGCAATATATTGGTCCCAAAGTCAACATAAACCCTTAACAATAATCTCAGCAGATGCAGAAAAAGCTTTTGATAGGGTGGATTGGCTGTACTTGCGGGCTACATTACAACATATTGGCCTAGGGGAGGGAATGCTGAGATGGTTCGAGAACTTGTATTCGGTACCGACTGCTAGAGTAAAGGTAAATGACAGACTTTCGGACTCTTTTAGAATTCAAAACGGAACTCGTCAGGGATGCCCACTATCTCCCCTTATTTTTGTCCTCACAATGGAACCATTTCTAAGGAAAATTCGTTTAAATCGAGATATCAGAGGCATAAATACAGACACTGAGGAACACAAACTAGCTGCCTTTGCCGATGACCTGATCTTCTTCATATCCTCTCCAGCCATATCCTTGCCTCCCCTCCTGGGGGAGCTACGGAAATTTGGGGATATAGCAAATTTTAAAGTAAACTATAATAAATCAGAAGCCATGGGACTAGAAATGAGTGAGCCCCTAACCCATCAGATAACTTCTCAATTCAAATTTAGATGGACAGACTCACATATCGACTACTTAGGGACTAAGATACCTAAAATCTTAAACAGGGTGTTTGAACTAAACTACGCCCCAATGTTAAAACAAATAAGGTCAGACTTGAAAAGGTGGGATAAAGAAATCTTTACGTGGTTTGGGAGGACGAATATAATAAAAATGAATGTAATGCCAAGGCTCCTATACTTATTTCAAACTATGCCAGTAAAGATTCCCCAAAGCTTTATGAAAGAACTGCGGTCAGGATTCTTGAGTTTTATATGGGCTGGTAAGCCTGCAAGACTACGAAGATCTATTCTGGCCCTTCCCAAAGAGAAAGGTGGCATTGGATTCCCAGACCCATGTAAGTATCAGGAAGCCACACATTTAGTTAGAATAAAGGAGTGGTGTGCTAAAAAAAATAAGCCATGGGTAAATATGGAACAAACGTTAAGTAAAGCCCCCTTGGAGGGATTGGCATGGATGGCTGGAAAGGATATTCCAATGACAGTCAAAAAACACCCACTGATTGGGGCAACCCTAAATATAAGTAAAAAGATTTTTAATAAAAATAAGATTTCAAGTGAACCAAGCCCTATGCTACCCATATTAGGTACATATGACTTCGAGCCAGGGTTATCGGATCAAAAATTCTCTGATTTGAGAAATAGGGGGATAAATAGGATTATACATTTCTCAAAAGAAGGAAAAATATTGACAAGAAGGGAGATAGAAAACCAACTTACCCCAGAACTAGACTACTTTAGAGCAATGCAGTTGGGGGCTTATATTCTCTCAAAAAGTAAAGAATACCCCGAAATTCGAGGATTGTCGGAGTTCGAGCAGATTTGTCTGGATGGCGAAAACTTGAGGCACCCCTTATCATATTTTTATGAAATGATTACAAGACACGAAGCACCCGAAAAGCTAAGCTATATATGTGCCTGGGAAAAAGAGCTGAAGGTTACGTTCTCTCAAAAACAAAAAGAAAAAATATTGAGATCTGTGCACAAAACATCAATAGCAAGCAGATTCCAGGAGGGGGGGTATAAGATTCTCACCCGGTGGTATAGGACCCCAAGCATGTTACATGACATATTCCCACAGACGCCGAGTACATGTTGGCGATGCGGGGAAGCAGAGGGCACATTGCTGCACATTTTTTGGGAATGCGACAGAATCAGAGAATACTGGAAGATGGTGGAGGAAACAGTAAAGCAAATTACAGGGGTGTCTCTTGGAGATAACCCGGTTGCATTCTTACTAAATGATGTTCCAATGTCGGTAGAAAAATATAAAAAATCATTATTAAAACATCTTCTCACAGCGGCAAGAGCCTGTATCCCCGCTCTCTGGAAAAAGGATGTACCTCCTACGAGGGCACAATGGTGGGCTAAAGTGGGAGAAATTCAACAAATGGAAAACTTGACAATGACTATAAGAGATCAGGAGGAGAAGTACGAGGCTACATGGGCACCCTATTTTTTATATAGGGGAGAGGTGGGTGGGGGGCGGGGTCGGGTGCCGCCTGGGGGGGGAGAGACGAGAGTGGGAGCTTCTTTTTTTTTTTTTTTTTTTTTTTTTATTTTTTTTTTATTTTTTTTTTTTTTTTTTTGCTTTGATATGAAGGGAAGACCCTTTACTTCCTTTTTTTTTTTTTTTTTTTTTTTTTTTTTTTTTTTTTTTTTTGTTTTTTTTTTTTTTTTTTTTTTTTTTTTTTTTTTGTCTTAAAAGGGTAATAGGGGGATTAGAGGGAATCCCAAAAGAACAGTGGATGTTAATCATAAGTCAGAGATATGCCCTTGATAGTTGTGATGTTATAAAATGAGCTAAATGTAAAAGATGTAATGTATTGTTTAAAATTTTTAAAATAAAGAGTTTAAAAAAAAAAAAAGTATAAAACATTGTGTTTTTGTTAAAATTGTTGCTCTTTTTTTGTTAATAGCGCAAATAATAAAAAACGCAGAGATGATCAAATACCACCAAAAGAGAGGACGTTAATTTTGTTTGGGTACAACGTCGCACGACCACGCATTTGTCACTTAAAGCGTCGTAGTGCCGAATCACAAAAAAATGGCCCAGTCATTCAGCAGACAAATCTTCTGGGGCTGAAGCGGTTAAAGTTCACCTTTTGGAACATGTTACATGTTGCACCTGTTTTTAAGGTGCAACGTGTAACATATTCCAGCTCCTGCCACCTGTTTTCCCAATCCCCCCTCCCTGTCGCAGCATGGGGTCAGGGGCAGGGTCGAATGCAGAATTGATGGGAACCCTGTCAGGTAGGCTATACGGGGCCCCATGATTTCTAACAGCTGCCCTGCTGTGATCTGTGGGTACAAAAAGAGCGGGGGGGGGGCGGGAAACCCCAGCCCCAAACCTCTTCAGACCCCCCCTAGCCTCCTCCCTCCCATTTGTGTATTGCTGTAACGTGCACAAAATTTCCTGTCTTCCTGCAACGCACAAAAACACACAGCCCTATGGCACCCTCATGCACCAAGGTAACTTGTGTGCTTTCACTCAAAGCAAAATGCATTGGTAACAAGGTACTATGCCTTTTGGTGTGACATGATTTTTAAAAAGGGCAATGCACTTCTCTTGTTTGTTTCCCTTGAATTGGGCAGTCCGTGAAATAAATGAATGGGCTGCCCTAAATGTGTCATGCAAAAACAAACTCACTCCTTCACACATGCATGCTGGCAGAGAGGAGGTGACATATCGACACCTGACCACCTATCAAACGCCCTGTGAAAAGTGATCTGCCACAAATCATTGTTCAGAGGGGCAGCAATGATAACCGAACTAGACATGTGCAATTCGTTTCGTTTTTTTTTTTTTTTGTTATTTTCGAATAACGAATCGTTCGAATCGTACGAATCCGATTAACAAATCATTCAAATCGAACGAACCCGAAAAACAACGAAAATCCGAAAAAAACTAATTAGAAACAACGAATGTACTAACGAAGAAAGTCCTAAAAACGAAAACGAATGAAAAAATTCGTACATTCGTAACTTTTTTTTTTTTAAATTGGTAATTTTCCGTGTCCCTTACAATGGTGCTGCTAAACGTACTTCGAATGGATTGAACAAAAAAATTCGTACATTCGTAAATTTTCTTTTTGATTCGTAACTTTTTTTTTCGATTCGTAACTTTTTTTTTCGATTCGTAAATTATTAAAATGTAATAATAGCATACACATTACATAAAATTATGAATTATGCTCCGATTACGAATCTACGAATGTTACGAATGTTACGAATGTACGAATAAATACGAATGCTTCCGAAAATTAAACTAACAAAAAAACGAATCAACGAAAAAATAACTCTTACGAATGTACGAATCTTTACAAATACGAACACCGACGACTTACGAATGTACGAATCGTTACGAATCCGAACACCGACGACTTACGAATGTACGAATTGTTACGAATCAACGGAAACGAAAAAACGAAAAAAAACGTTTTTTTTTCAAAAACGAAAAAAAACGTTTTTTTTTCAAAAACGAAAAAAACGAAACGAAAAAAAATACGATTTTTTTTGTTGTGCACATGTCTAAACCGAACATCTGAATGAGCCTTTTAAACCCCACTTCCTATCTCAGAGCCCTCCTAGATCCCTTTAGTTCTCCCTCAGGGCCCATCTTCCCTTCCCTCCTTCATCTCACTGGCAGTCTACCTCAGACTGACACCATTGAGGCCACTTTTTTCCACTGGCACTGATGCAGCAACACTGAAGCAGGGACATTTTTATCCTTTTAGTGATACCATCGACGTAGAGGCACTTTTTCTTCACCACTGCTAGCCCCATATTTGCGCACCAATTTTAACCTCTTTCGTTTTCTGTAGTATACCACAACTATTTCCCCATCCCGCCTCCACCTGGGAAGGGGGGTTCACTTTGCCATTTTCACCCTGGCCATTTAATGACCTTGTCACAGCACTGCCATTATCCACGGGATTCCAGACACAATGACTGGATCGTTAGACAACATTGAATCAGGGTAGTGAACAGCCAAATATTAGTGTTTATACATTCCAGCCCTCTTACATTTTGTGAAATAATGTCCATTAGGCATGGCCTTCTGCTATTTTTTTCATTGCATTCATGTTTCTAGTTCAAAATTCAGGACTATTGTACTATATTGAGCATGAAAGAAAAACATTTTTTGTTGCTCTTATCTATATTTCTTTGTTATAAGCAGAAACACAAATAACAGCTGAAATTCAATTGCATTGATCAGGAATATCTGAGTGCTAGTAAAATGCACTATTCGGGTTTACTAGTACTGCTATTCAGCCATCTGATTAAAGTGTATCTAAACCTAAAAACAAGAATTAGTTATGTGATGCTGCTTACCAGTCATTAGATGTAGTGACTGCATTAGTTTTCATTTTGAGATTTTTTTCCCCTTTACTTTAACCTGGAAATCCTGCAGGAATATAAGTTTTTTTTTTTTCATTCAGCCCGGTGTGAACGAAACTCATTCAGTGTATAGTGTATACCCAGCTTAAATCTAAAGAATATTACATTTCAAACATATACATCCAATAATGCTGTCAGAAAAGTCTCATCTTACAAATCTTGCCATATAAAAAGCCCCACAGATTATTAAATGGCTAAATTAAATTTCTTTTTTTTTTTTACAAAATTTTCCTGTGGTTTTACTTCTGAAATAATTTCCAGTATATGCATGGCTTCATAAACATTTTTCAAATCTATGCACTTTATATAAACAGAGTCATGAAGCAAGTATCGAAATTGACACCAGGTTGGTGTTGAAGCCCTCAATTGACCTTGCTGTGTTCCCTATTGACCTTACTCAGGTCTATAAATTTGCTTTTTCATTTTCTAACACATTATTTCACAGATATTTATCTGAGACATGGAAACATGGAAATGCATTTATACAAAATAATATACCACTCTCATTTTCTTTACCCTGGGGGTATTTTAACAATTGCGTGAGTTCATCAAAGATGCAATTAAATGTGCCAGAATCTGCCTCGGGGAATATGCCCCTTTCAGAATTACCAATAAGCATATGCGCACAGCACACCAAACAAACCCTGGTGTCTTTGATCCCAAGTAACTCAAGAACATGACTGCCCACTGCTAAGGGCATACTTCCTGGCTGGGTCTCTATGAATGGTGAAAAGTCATTTCATAAAGACTCTCCCATGTCTAAATATCAACCTTTTAACTACATAGGATATTTCAGTTTTGACTCCCTATAAAATCTAAAAACCTATTCTGATAAAAAAAATATCCACATCACAGCAGAATTTTTCATATATAATTTATCAATTATTGCACATGCACAGTCTACAATTTATTAAAACTGAACCCTAAGTAGAAATGAAAGGCACAAATTATTTCAGCTCTGTAATCCTTCATACATCATTAAATGTATATTTTACATGCTAGCAGTGTAAGTATCTATTACCCCTTTGCAATGGCATCACAGTGTGTAAGAAGAAGCAGTACATACTTACAGAATGAGAGAGAAGGGTGACAAATGTAGCGGTACCCCTATAGGGGCATTCACTTCCCAGTCACTTTTGAGACCATGAACAGTCCATGTGATTGTTTTGTATGTAGCACTGACCCCCGAAGGAGCTTCTGGTTTGATTTGGGCTTACCGTTACCTTCTTGACCTTGCTTGCGTCTAGGGGTTTCCCGAGGTAGATGGCCCAAAGAATTGCAGAAACTGACACTGGATCCACTTTGGGATTTTTATTTGCAAAAAGAGTAGACAAAACACAGTCTCTCAGTAAAGGATAGAGGTTTAGGTAGGAAGTTCAGGTACTCTTGGAACTGCTCAAATGCTTGAAAGTCTCCATAGAATCTAGAGAATAGCCATTCACAACTGGATTCCCACAGCTATCGGATAAACCTCCTCTCACTAGGCCTAGCAGCCGATAGAGTGATCAAGTAGAATAAAGTCTCTGCCACAGACTTGGTTGTAGAACTTGTGAAAAAAGTCTCTGCCACAGACTTGGTTGTAAAACTTGTGAATAAAGTCTCTGCCAAAGACTTGGTTGTAACTGAAGGATATAGACAAACTTAGAAAGCTCTCGAACAGTACCAGAATCTTGCAGCCGGTCCGGCGATACCGTATGAGTGTAGATTCACTTGGTGTCTTTCAACTTAGCTTGCAGGCTCTTGCAGAGGAACCAGCCTTGTGCGTGGCCCTCTTCCGAAGAGTCCTCCCCTGGTTGCTCTCTCAGTTGCTGGGCACGGCAGATTCCAAGGATTCCAAGGAGACGGCACCATTAAATCCTCCTTCCAGTTACGTTGCCTTGGGCTAGCCAGCCCAGAGACTCGGAATTGGATGGATCCGCACCCCAGGCCATGAGGGCCCTGAGGGCTGGTCAGGAGGACCAGGACCAAACAGACAGAAAGATCTTCTGGACCGGAACCCAGAAGCACGTGATCTCAGTACCTTAAGTACCCTCTCCCAGAATTCACAGCAAGACGATCTTCTCACTGATTGGTTCCGAGAGAGATTGGCACCCAATGCATCCAGCCAAACTGTGTTTTCGTACTTGCCAGAGGTGACAACGACACCTATGGCCAAGCAGAATACAGTGCAATCCGGCCAGACTGGCACTGAAACCATAATTTAGCACAATTAACCCCAAAACCCAACTGTGGTTTTAGGAACATTAAATTTACAAAAACACATAGCGCGTGCTCTTCAGGAGCCCGGTGCTACATGTATATTTATTGAGGGATTTGAACTTGGATAGGGATGGGAATATATGGGATGCCCAGTAGAACAAGCAATTGGTTGATTTGTATATCAATCAGTTGGGACAACTATATACACTTGGCTTACTCCAGTCTCCTCCAGCACATCACTTGCTTGCAGACTGTTACTCTCACTCTCTCTCTTTCCAGCACATCACTTAACTCCAGGCACAGCTAGCACATGATTAGGTCCAACTCTAACTCAGTCAGTCCTCGGCAACTGCTTTTGCAGGCAGGGACCCGCTGGTCCCTTTAATGTAGCAAAAATACAAATAGGAAGTCTTTTAGTGCTAGCTGTCCTATGGTGGACTACTGCTCCAGTAAGTCCTCTTCAGGCCCTGCCAGCCCTCCTGGCTGCAGCTGCCCAACTTCACTACCCTTGACATTGCAATCCTCACTGGTTCCACACCCAGCTCTGACTATTTCCTCTCAGTCCTCTATGGCATGCCTCTCCAGTCCTCCCAACTGCCCATGTCACTCACCAGCCCTCCTGGCTGCAAACTGATGGTTCCCTCCTAAAGACCTGCCCGGCAGTACTAGCTCCAAGACCCGACAGCCCGACAGCCTAGTACTCCATCCTCAGTTATTCCACCCGACAACTCCTCCCCAGCTGGACTGACCCTGGGCATTTCAAAGTGGCCTGCCCCCTGCCAATCCTAGTTGTGGATTGGTCAGGGCTCCCTGAGACACCCCAGACTGCTCCTTCCCACTTCCCCTCCTCCTCTTCTAGAATCCTCTAGAAGCAAGAAGGAGGTAACTGTGGTGTAATGCTGTCTGTGAGTCACAGCTGCTGCTCTAGGCCACTCCCAGCCCACACAGATCAAAACAAATAGGACTAGCTTCCAGCTAGGCCTGCCTAAATTTACCTGCTCTCAAAAAAATACTAACTCTAGCACCTACCTACTGTAAGTAGAGGGTGCTACACATAGAATTAAGCTTCTCACTGTGCTGCTTCTACTTTAAATATCCAGTCACAGGCAAGGGTTGGTCTCATACAGCTTGGAATCGAAGGATGGATTGAATGATGATGAATGCTAGCTTGAAGATATTTAGTGGTGGAAAATGACAGTGTACTGTGGCGAGAGCTCTAGATTGAAGGCAAATATTGCAGGAAAACCTTCTTTATTTTATATTTTAAGGGGCTATTTATTTCTATACTCACATAGTTACATAGTTAGTCAGGTTGAAAAAAGACACAAGTCCATCCAGTTCAACCATAAAAATAAATAAATAATATCAAACAATCCCATATACCCAATCCTATAGCCACAGTTGATCCAGAGGAAGGCGAAAAACCACAGCAAAGCAATTTGCTACAGCCGGGGAAAAAATTCCTTCCTGGCCCCCAAGAGGCAATCAGATTTTCCCCGGATCAACTCTACCTATAAGTGTTATTACCCAGTTATATTGTGTGCATTTAGGAAAGAATCCAGGCCTTAAAGCAATCTACTGAGCTGGACAGAACCACCTCTGGAGGGAGTCTATTCCACATTTTCACAGCTCTAATGCCCTGTACACACGATCAGATTTTCCAACAACAAAACTGTGGATTTTTTTCCGAAGGATGTTGGCTTAAACTTGTTTTGCATACACACTGTCACACAAATGTTGGCCCGAAATTCCGAACGTGAGAACGCGGTGACGTACAACACGTACGACAAGCCAAAAAAAAAGGAAGTTCAATAGCCAGTACGGCTCCTTCTGCTTGATTCAGAGAATGCGTGAACTTTTGTGCGACTGACTTGTGTACATAGAATCGGACTTTCTGACAACAAGTTTTGTTGTCGAAAAATTTGAGAACCTGCTCTCAAACATTTGTGTGCGGAAATTCCGACAGCAAATGTTCGATGGAGCATACACACTTTCCGACAACAAGCTCACATCGAACATTTCCTGTCGGAAAATCCGACTGTGTGTATGCGACATTGCTGTTATTTCTGGCCCGAGTTCTGCTTTAAACCCAAATAAATACAGATCTCTAATACAGAATAGTACAGGTTGAGCCTATTTCGATCTGTGTTTTTATGAACAGCTATCAGTATTTTTGTTGGTTAATGCTTAAAGCCAATATTTGAATGAGCTGGTATATTAGTGGTGTATTAGGAGCAAAAGAGATGCAAAGTTGAGAAGTGGCAGTGGATCCTCCATGGAGGAGGCTTGAGTTCAAAGGGAGTTGGATTCCTTCCCCTGGGTGACCTTCGCTTACCCAGGAAAATCCAAAGGCGACCTCACTTTTTATGCTGCAGGGAGTTAAGTTGTGAGAATCCTTAGCCCCTGTGCACACAATACTTTTTTATTAGGATCTAACGAAATATACAAATATAGTACTTCCTTATTAGAGCAGTTATGTCACACAAGGCTTTTTGGTTTTGGAGAAAGAGACCCTGCTGCCAGTCTGCATTAGGAAAGTGAACTGGAAAGAGATTCTGTAGACCACTTTTAGCACCACTTTTAGCACCACTTTCACCTGTTTAGCGTGGGAAGCATGGATCTGCAAGTATTGAATCAGCGCAATCAGGCATTTTTCTCTGAAAATAGGAACTCAACCACGACCCCCCAAATCCCCCTCTCCCCCCACACACACCCTCCATAAAATAGTGGGTGTGGTCAAATTTCACAATGGGAGGGTCTTAAGGGGGCATTAATTACCAGGCGTGCATTACGTACAGAGGGCAGAGTTGGGGCGGTTACACGGAGTGCAGAGTTCAGGGTTGCGCTACGTGCAGAGTTCGGCTGTACACTACCTACATAGTGCAGAGTTCAGGGGTGAGCTACACAGAGTGCAGAGTTCAGCCTTCTTCCAGAGCTGCATCCACCATCCACATCTCACTTTCCCCTCTTTAGCTCTGACCTCTGCAATCCCCCCACCACCACAGCCTTATTCACCCCCCTCCTTAAAAGCTCCACCGTCTTCCACATGTCCAACTTTTGCTGGTGTGTTAAGCTGAAGCACCCAGCTGTAGTACCTTCCCTCACACTGCAGTTCGCCCTGTCTTTCTCACTTGCAGGGAGATCATCCAGTGGGGGTATCGGCATCTATTCTGCACTCAGTGGGAGATGCTCAGGAGATCAGATCAGTGGGAGCCTTTGGGAGACAAGCTGTCACTTGTAAATACTGAAGCTGGACTTCTGTGTTTTACAAGTGATGATGGTGAGCAGAGAGCAGAGGGCCTCAGCCAGAGGTGGTGGAACTGAGTTCCACCAAGTTCCAGCTGAAAAAAAGCCCTGAGCGAAATCTGCCACAAGATCTTGCTGGCTCCTCTCTAATCACAGATGTAGTTTTGTGAAAGTTGATTTCTCTAGAGCAGGGATCTCCACACTTTCTAAACAAAGGGCCACTTTATTGTTCTTCAGACTTTATGGGGGCTGCACTATGGCCAGTGGGAGAAAACAATTTCCTGGCATCATTGAGCTTAAACATTGCCACATTTGGTATTAGAGGGAGGAATAGTGACCTTGTCATTGGTATTGTGGGAGAAACAGTGCCCTATTATTGGTGTCAGTTGGCAGAATAGTATCAGTGAAAGGAATAGTTCCATAGTTTCATAATTAGTAAGGTTGAATAAAGACATCAGTCCATCCAGTTCAACCTGAGTGAGTGTCTACAATTGTCCCTATTCCTGTACATTGCACACTCACATTGGTCCCTGCCCTCAAGGAGCCCACAATCCAAGGTCATATACTAGGGCCAATTTTTGGACAGAAGCCAATTAACCTACCTGCATGTCTTTGGATTGTGGGAGAAAGCCCCTGCAGGCACAGGGAGAACATGCAAACTCCAGGCAGGTAGTGTCGTGGTTGGAATTTGAACCAGTGACCCGTCTTACTGCTATGTGAGAGTGCTAACCACTACACCACTGTGCCGCCCAAAGGGCTGGATAAAGATAAGCAAAAGGCCGCAGTTTGGAGACCACTGTTCTAGAGCTATGTGTAATGCATACTATAAACGTATTGACTAAATGATAGAAAACAACTTTAGATGCCACCAAAGCTCAGAAAATACACTGTGGATGGAAGTCACTGGTGACATCCTCATCTTTCCAAGTGTCAAGTGTCTACCTCACATTACCATCTTGAGCCTGTGCAGCAATCCTTCTGAAGCTACATTTTTCAAACAGAAAACCTACAGCCAGATAATGGAACTTGATTTACTAGACTAATTTTAAGGAGCTTTCACAATTTATTTTAGTCAACTTTTTATATACATATACCAAGGATATCTATACTATTATTATTTTACTGCTTTGACTTCTGCTTTCATTTTGCAGTATACAAGTAAAGGAAGCTGTTACACAAACTTCTCTGTGCAGAAAAAAGCGGGTCAGTTTCAAGACACACAGGTCATGTACACATGTCTAAAGGTCCCATCAGCCTGAAAGGAGGTTGTTTTTTCTGACAGGGAAAGTGAGAGACTAAGAAAGGAAAATAATAATTCCCGTGAGTTAGAAAGTGAAAATTTGCATCAAAGTCTGAAGTAAAAAGATGTTTAGAAATAGATGTTATGGCAATTTCTTTGACAGAGGTAACTAAAGCCTAGATGCCCAGATGAAATTTAACAGTGTCATTATGCCTTGGTTAATTTGGCAATAATTCTAAGACAAATTCCCTACCTAAATCATTTTTCAAATTTTTGTAAGGATATATAATTGTTGATTTACTGCACTTTCCAGTTTTAGTAAATCAACAATTATATGTCCTTTTATTTGGCACACTGTATTTAACAATGCCAATTCAAATGGACAACATATGAACTTTTTACGTTTCTAAATGAATTTTTCTCTAAATGCTGTAATTTTATCTGTTTTTAACGAAAATATTTTTTATGTCAGCTCACCAAATAAGGTCTATGTTCTGGAGACGCAACTCCTATACAGACTCTGGGGTTGATTTACTAAAGGCAAATAGACTGTGCACTCTGCAAGTACAGTTGCTCCAGAGCTTAAATTAGGTAAAGCTTCACTTTCCAAAGAATACCCAATTACATGCAAGGACAATTAAAAAAACAGCATTTTTGCTTGCACATGATTGTATGATGGAAGTCAGCAGAGCTTCTGCTCATTTGCTAAACTCTGGAGCAACTGCTCTTGCAGAGTGCAGCGAAGGGTGGGGTATGCGATTTCTCGCGGGCAATGGCTGGTGTTAGCACTTCAGTCATCATGGCACAATGCCTGGTATGGTGTTAGGATGATTGAGGCGCATTCAGGGCCGATCCTAGGGTCACAGACGCCTGGGTGCAGAAATATTTCTGGCGCCCCCACGTGGGCGTGGTCATCTTACCAACTCCTCCCCTTTACAAATGTTTCTATGACAACGACTTCAACACAGAGATGTTCCCGTAAGAAGTCTTCGTTACCCTGGGATCCTCCCATGATCTTTTACCAATAAATAAAATACAGGAAGAGCGTACACTAATGAGACCTGGAGGGGAGTCTCTCTGATGCACACAGAGGGGGCTTCTGTTAGAGAGTCTATTAGAAAGAGCCCCCAGACATAGTACAGGAGATGGTCAGAGACTGTAGACATGATACTAGAGACAGTCAGAGACTGCAATCATAGTACAGGAGACGGTCAGGCTGCACACAATACAGGAGATGGTCAGAGACTGCAGACATGTTACAAGAGATGGTCAGAGACTGCAGACATGTTACAAGAGATGGTCAAAGACTGCAGACATGTTACAAGAGATGGTCAGAGACTGCAGACATGTTACAAGAGATGGTCAGAGACTGCAGACATGTTACAAGAGATGGTCAGCAGTGTTGGTCATCTTACTTTAAAAAAGTAATTAGTTAAGTTAAAAATTACTTCTCCCAAAAAGTAATTGCGTTAGTAACTCAGTTACTACATTGGAAAAGTAATTAGTTACGCAGCAAAGTAACTGACTTTTTTAACATATTCTATACGTGTAACTAAGGGGCGGGTCTAGTATTACTGTAACCAAGGGGCGCATTTATTATTATTGTTATATATCGTGTAACCAAGGGCCTGCTCTATTATTACTCTAACCAAGGGCAGATCTGTTATAGCGTGTAAGCAAGGGGCGGGTCTATTATTATTATATTGTGTAAGGGGCGGATGGCTACAGAAGAGGGCGAATGTTAAATTAATGGGCAGAGCTTGATATATAACAATAATAATAAATGCGCCCCTTGGTTACAGTAATACTAGACCCGCCCCTTACTTACACGATAGATGCCCCTTGCAGAGTAGCACGAGCATCGGGAGCGTGCGGCATCGCCTCGTACAATTACATGTTAACTGCACCTGCGCGGTGTAGAGTTCACTCAGAGCTGTTTAGGTTCGGCAATTTTCGGAAGCTCCGTAGTCCTTCGTAGTGCGCAAGCCCTGCGCCTGCGCAGTACAGGGGGTCCTTATCCGGCGGGGGAACTTTTTCGGCAGGACACCGGAATTGCACTACTGCCATCTAGTGGCGGTAGATGTAATTGGGGTAACTAAGCCAAAGTAATGGGAACTGAGTTACCATGAGGGGAAAAGTAATCAGTTAGATTACTCGTTACCCTCTAAAGTAACTGCGTTAGGTAACTCCGTTTATTTTAACTCAGTTACTTACATCACTGATGGTCAGAGACTGCAGACATGTTACAAGAGATGGTAGTAAATAATGGCCGATCGGCCCTCTCACCTGACCCAGCGATACAGCAACAACGGTTCCTCTGATCAGGAGTCAGCTCACTCTGAATTGCCCGTGGCGACTCCGCTGGGTAGAGCCCAGATCTGTATTCCTGCAATGACTCCATTCCTTCCTCCACCAGGGATGGCGCCAGGCTGTGTGGCTTTCCCTCTGGTGGCGCAGGGCAGCGGGGTTCTCTCTCTGATGATGTTCTCTCAGCACTGCCCTCTCCCTCTGGAGTCCTGGGTGCCCTTCCCTGAAAGTTTTCCCGGGCTCCTGGCGTTCTCTCTCCCATTCAGCGGAGCATGCTGTGTGGGCTGCTGTTTCCGTGTTACAGTGAGGCTGCCAGTCCTTGGGACCACATGTCCCACAATCCTTTTCTTTGCTCCTTTGTTTTTTCTTCCCTGGCCGTTATGAAGGCGGGGGAAGAAACATAGTGCGCCGCTCATTAGTACAGCAGCGCACGAGGAGGAGAGGGGAAATAAGAGCCCGCAGCTGCAGTGGCATCACTAGGGTTGGTGTCACCTGGTGCAGTAAAACATGGTATCACCCCCCCTCCACCAACTATAGTCATCCCTCAGTACAGACCCCACTCCATTAAGTATAGACCCCCCCTCCGTCAGTGCAGACCCTTCACTAAGTATAAATACCTCCCTCAGGACAGACCCCCCCATCAGTATAGACCCCCAGGACAAAACACCCCCCTTTATCAGTATAGACCCCCCCTCAGGACAAACCTTTCCCCCCCTACATTAGTACAAACCCCCCAGAACAAACCACCCCCCCCTCCATTAGTACAGACCCCCCCAGAACAAACCACCCCCTCCATTAGTACAGACCCCCCAGGACAAACCACCCCCTCCATTAGTATAGACCCCCCAGGACAACCCCCCCCCCACATTAGTACAGACCCCCCCCACATTAGTATAGCCCCTCCAGGACAAACCCCCCATTAGTATAGACCCCCCAGGACAAACCCCCCCTACATTAGTATACACCCCCCAGGACAAACCAGCCCGCCACCCACATTAGTATAGACCCCCAGGACAAACCACCCCCCCACATTAGTATAGACCCCCTCAGGACCAACCACCCCCCCCCCACATTAGTATAGACCCCCCCAGGACGAACCCCCCCATTAGTATAGACCCCCCAGGACGAACCCCCCCCCACATTAGTATAGACCCCCCCAGGACAAACCACCCCCCCACATTAGTATAGGCCCCCAGGCCGAACCACCCCGCACATTAGTATAGACCCCCCAGGACAAACCACCCCCCCCACATTAGTATAGACCCCCCCAGGACGAACCACTCCCCACATTAGTATAGACCCCCCCAGGACAAACCAGCCCCCATACATTAGTATAGACCCCCAGGACAACCCCCCCCTACATTAATATAGACCACCCAGGACAAACCACCCCTACATTAATATAGACCCCCCCAGGACAAACCACCCCCCACATTGGTATAGACCCCCCCAGGACAAACCACCCCCCCACATTAGTATAGACCCCCCAGGACAAACCCCCCCACATTAGTATAGACCCCCCAGGACAAACCCCCCACATTAGTAGACCCCCCAGGATGAACCCCCCCCCCCCCCCCCCCCCACATTAGTATAGACCCCCCAGGACAAACCACCCCCCCCCCCACATTAGTATAGACCCCCCCAGGACCAACCCCCCCCCCCCCCCATTAGTATAGACCCCCCAGGACAACCCCCCACATTAGTATAGACCCCCAGGACAAACCCCCCCCCACATTAGTATAGACCCCCCCAGGACAAACCACCCCCCCCACATTGGTATAGACCCCCCCCAGGACAAACCCCCCCCCACATTAGTATAGACCCCCAGGACAAACCCCCCCACCCCACATTGGTATAGACCCCCCAGGACAAACCACCCCCCCACATTAGTATAGACCCCCCCAGGACAAACCCCCCCACATTAGTATAAACCCCCCAGGACAAACCCCCCCACATTAGTATAGACCCCCCTAGGACAAACCCCCCCACATTAGTATAGACCCCCCCAGGACAAACCACCCCCCACATTAGTATAGACCCCCCCAGGACACCCCCCCCCACATTAGTATAGACCCCCCAGGACAAACCCCCCCCCCACATTAGTATAGACCCCCCCAGGACAACCCCCCCCCACATTAGTATAGACCCCCCCTAGACAAACCCCCCCCCCACATTAGTATAGACCCCCCCAGGACAAACCACCCCCCCACATTGGTATAGACCCCCCAGGACAAACCCCCCCCACATTAGTATAGACCCCCCCCCCCCCCCCCCCCAGGACAAACCCCCCCCCCCCCACATTGGTATAGACCCCCCCCTAGACAAACCACCCCCCACCACTAGGCTAATTAAAACCACCCGGGCGGCAGCTGGAAAGGACAGTGTGCAGCCGCGCCGCCCGGGTGGAGAACAGAGCGTGTGTGATGCTTGTGCTGGTGGGCAGAAGGCGGAAGTTAAACACAGGACTCCTCCTCCTGTGTTTAACTTCCGCCTCCTGCCCACCAGCACCAGCATCACACACGCTCTGTTCTAAACAAGTCGGGCTCGGCCACGGAGAGCCCCACCCCCCCGTGGCGTCACTGCGCGGCCGCGGCCGCGGCTGTGACAGGCGGAGAGAGCCGCGCCTCCTACGGACAAGGAGAGGAGGAGGGAGCGGAGCACTCTGGCGCTCCAGCGCCCCCACCTCTGTGGCGCCTGGGTGCACTGCACCCCGTGCACCCCGGGACGGATCGGCCCTGGGCGCATTATTTCTATTATTACATTGTAATATAAATTAAATAGTTTAACTCACCATAATGCAGAATCACTGGGAGCCCTGAGTGTGTCACTTGCCACCGTCATCTGCCACCAGGTGCAGTTTGTCACTTTCCACGTCGCCTGTCTTCAGATGCAGCTTGTGATTTGCCACATTATCACATTGTTACATTGTAATATAAATTAAATAGTTCAACTCATCATAATGCAGAATCAGTGGGAGCCCTGAGTGTGTCACTTGACACCGTCACCTGCCTTCAGATGCAGCTTGTCACTTGCCACGTTGCCTGTCACTAGATGCAGCTTGTCACTTGCCACTTCACCTGTCTTTAGATGCAGATTGTTACTTGCCTATCACCCTCCACCAGATGCAGCATGTCACTTGCCACGTCACCTGCCCCGAGATTCAGTTTGTCACTGGCCACGCCACTTGCCATTAAATGCGAATTGCCACTTGCCACGTCGCCTGTCGGTCACCGGATGCGGAATGTCACTTGCCACATCGCTTGCCACCAGGTGCGGAATGTACCTTGCCATGTTGCCTGACACCAGATGCAGAATGTCACTTGCTATGTCGCCTGCCACCAGATGCGGATTGTCACTTGTCACGTTGCCTGCCACCAGATGCGGATTTTCACTTGTCACATTGCCTGTCTTAAGCTGCAGCTTGTCACGTGCCACGTTGCCTGCCACCAGATGCAGAATGTGACTTGCCACGTCACCTGCCCCCAGATGCAGAATGTCACTTGCTATGTCACCTGCCACCAGATGCGGATTGTCACTTGCCACCAGATGCGGATTGTCACTTGCAACATCGCCTGTCTTCAGCTGCAGCTTGTCACTTACCACATCGCCTGCCATCAGATGCAACTTGTCACTTGCCACATCGCCTGCCACCAGATGCAACCTGTCACCTGCCACACTGCCTACCACCAGATATGGATTGTCACTGCATTGGTGGCAGCACTGGTCCATTGAGCACAAAGGCAGGCAGGTGGTGGGTTCCCAGTGAGGGCGGAACAGCGATGATGCCGGGCGGGCAGTGTGTGATGATGTAATCTCTCTGCTCGCCCACTGCACCTCCGACATTGTAGCAGCCTGGCTGTGAGGGTTTAACAGCAGTGATGTGGGGTGGGTGCTGAGAGACAATGTTATCTCTCTGCTTGCACGCGGCAAAACCGACATTGTAGCAGCCGGGCTGTGAGGGCAGAAAAGCGGGGATTCGGGGCAGGACGTCATCTCTCTGCTCACCTGCCGCCGCACCTCTGACATTAAAGCCCTCGCGGCCCAGCTGAAAACAGGCCACGGCCTGGGGGTTGGGGACCCCTGATCTATGACATACTTCTTGAACATCTTCTCCCACAATCCCTATATCGGGGATTGGGAGCGAGAATTGGGCCACCCCCTTTCATCAGAGGATTGGGAAAAGTCTTTTTTTTTTTAAATATATAAATCAAGCCTCTCAGTTCAGATACAGGAGAGGAACTATAAAATCTTATTTAGGTGGTATCGATGCCCTGACACTACAAAAGAGGTTTTCTAATTATTCCTCTAGTTGCTGGCGCTGTGGCAAGACATCGGTCTTTTGCTGGCGTAATTCAAGACAGCAAAAGATTGAGAGCATGTTCTCTATTTTTTTGGTCGGGAAAAGTTCCTATCCGAAAATGCGATCGTCTGTATGCAATTCGGACGCGCACAAAATCATGCATGCTCGGAAACAATTCAAAGCATGCTCGGAAGCATTGAACTTAATTTTCTCGGCTTATCGTAGTGTTGGTACGTCACCACATTCTTGACGGTCGAAAGTTCCGAGAACTTTTGTGTGACCGTGTGTATGCAAGACAAGCTTGAGCGAAATTCCGTCGGAAAAAACATCCAAGATTTTTTGGACGGAAATTCCGCTCGCGTGTACGCGGCATAACTTTTCATCTTTTCAGGATCACCACAGATGGCTAAGAAGGGTCTAACATGCTTTATCTTTGCTGCAGCCAGGGCTATTATACCCAGACATTGGAATTATAGTGTCATTCCCAGTATTAAAGAATGGGTGTCTGAACTAAATTATATTATGCGTATAGAGGAATTGACAGTGAGCCTACAGGAGAAATATCCAAAATTCATAGCTTGGAAAGACTTCAGCACCTCAGATATCTTGAGACTGTACCTGTGATCTAGTTTCTCACCACATATAAATATAGAGAACGGTGAAGGAAGCCCCCTTTTTTTTCTCTTTCTTTTGCTGTATCTTTCTTATTTTTCTTTTCTTTCTGATTTCTCTTTATTGATCTTTGCTATTTATTTTAATGGTTGATGGTATGAGGATGCAAAGGTCTATGCACGGATATAAAATTGAATGACAAATGGAGTTTTTGTGTTTGCTTATGAAGCCAAATGAGAATTCGAGAAGTTAGATTTTTATATGTGACCAAGTGTATTGTAAAAAAATAGCTAAATAAAGCTTTGAAAACCAAATAAAAAAACTGTATCTGACAATTGCACTATTAAATAGAGACACAATATAATCTTCAGTCTGCAGTGCCATGTACAGACTAGAAAGGTTTGTTTGGAAGATTTGGAGCTGTTAGAGGATAAGGAACATGCATAGATGGAATATCATTTAACATTTTGATAGCAGAGGGACATTCACAGCCACATTGCCCAGGAGGAGGGGGGGTCTTGGGTTACTGCATCATGGCGGACTAACTGCTATTTACTTATTTGTAACTTGTGGCCATATAGGCTGCAATCTTATTGTACAATCTTCTTTAGGTTGGTTTCACACGGACATTTCATATTTTGTTCTCTTCTCTTTTTTGTAAAAAACTGATAAAAAACAAATACGGATATAAAAAGTATAAAAAAACACGAAAAACGGTGTGGGGTTCCCCCTCAGGTCCATACCAGGCCGTTCGAGTCTAGTATGGATTCAGGGGGGCCCACGCCAATGTTTTGTTTCATTTTGATTTGTTAATCTAGTTATTTCCTATAGTTCAATTTCGGTTGATTCTTTCAATTCGTATTCGGAATTCATATTCAGAATTCGTATTCTGAATTTTAAAATTTTCTTCACATTTACAGATTTTTTTGTTTTTTAAATGTTTGATTTGAATGCAGCAAATTGAACAAACAAAAGAAAAATCTTCATCAAATGATTACAATGACTCTTTAAATCACCTTTGGCTTAACAAAAACAGCATTCTTTCGAAATGGTACTCTATTAACACACACAGTCTTTGGTTTCAGCAATATGTGTAGTTAGAATTCGACTGGAGTTCAATGTAAACTTCGATTCTAATTTCAGTCTGAATTTTGTTACGTTATTCGGAGCATTCAGTAAAATTTGTTTATATTGTAATTCATGTATTATGCGAATCTCCGAATAACGAAAAATGTGTCCAAATATTAATTTGGAATGCAACGAAACACACATGTCTACTGGCAGGACATGACAGAGATCACTGTTCCCGATCACTGGCCGTACAGCTGCAGGGGGCAAGGCTTACCTCATAAATAGTCATGAGCCATGCCAACAGGGCAGTCAGATGGCAGATGGAGATATAGTGCTGTGGAGGTATTCGCTGACCCTCAAGAGTGCCCCCTAGTCTGGGGGAGCTGATCTTTGGCCGGGGCTCGGGTGCTGGAAGGATCCTGCTACATCATACAGAGGAAGCCCTTCCTGAAGGCACAGGAGCAAGGAGCAAGTGTAAGGACAGTGTGATTACAACAGCACTACTGGGAGATCTCCTGCAGAGTCAGGCGGGTGGGCTGGAGAGAGATAGTCAGTCTGGAGGACTGCTGTTTGGAGTTAGCCTGGAAGGCTAGTGAAAGGGGCAGCTGCAGCTAGGTGGGTTGGCAGTGCCTGAAGAGCTGGTGCTGGGACCAGTAGCCACAGGAGGGAGATTGCAAGCTGATCACTGTGTTCTGCTACACAACAAGGGGCTTCAAGTTTCTGCCTACAAAGAGTCTGCAAGCAAGTAAAGTGCAGGAGGAGTGTCGAGGAGGCTGTATTTTCTGTTACTATATTCTGTTTTTGTGCATATCTCACAAATTTTAGAGCTGCTGCTAGGTAGAGATTAATTCATTAATTATTCACTTTTTTGCTTTTCATTTGCATTTTAAGCGTGGTATTTTTGCTTTTTTCTATTGTATATAGGCTGTATATAGATTCTGTATTAGGAAGATGTCCCTGAAGATGTTGCTAAAATGTTGTTGCTGAAGACAAGTTGGCATCCCATAATTTCCCATCCCCATCCAAGTTATTAACCACAAAAACAAACTCGGACTGTTCTCTGTCTCTGGAGTGCCTGTGAAAATTCAGTGTGCCTGGATGTGCAGGGTGGGGTATCCCAGTATAACTGCGGTTCCTTAGGGGGTGCGCTAAACTTAGAACATTGTTTTCTGTAATAAATGTTTTTTCCTATGAAATGTACCCTTTCCACACATTTTCTGTCATATTGGGACACCAGCTCATCTTCTTTTTAATTGAAGCTCCAGGCTTGCTTATCTTGGAATGGATTTAAAAGGTGTACTGTGTGAGAACTGTGATGTAATAGCAAACAGCAAACATAGAGGAAGGTGGCAACGTAGAGAATCAGGGTGAGAATAACTAGTTGTTGATACATTTTCAACAGAACATATTCAGAGCTTTTGGTCTAAATAACTGTGTACATAACCTTTCAACCAAGTACAAACAACCGTTTGCTTATATAACCTTACAGGTAAGCTATTAGGTAACTGCCAGTGACATGGAGGATTTACAGCATCAGAAGCTTGAAGGTATGTGTTCATTTTTAGGTATTTCAATAAATGATGTCATGGTAAAAAGGTGGTATTTATTAAATAAGGGAAAAATGATCAAAAAGGTTAGAATGTATAACTGTTTTAGCTCCACTAGTTGCATATAAAAGAGATTCTGTCACTTTGCCCATTCAGAACAAAGTGACATTGACTACCCACCAGAATTATGTACTCACTGATCCACTCTTAACACTTCCCAGCAAGAGCCCGCCCTGGGTTATCTCTGTTATAGGACAGGGACACGGTTCACCCAGGATGATGACATCACTGATTCTCCACACATCATAGTTTTAGTGCTTCTCAATTGGCCGCTCAGGTCTAAGCCCTACCCTGTGTGGGAAGGCCCTAATAAAATGGGGAGGCATTGAGAGAGTATGAAGTGGTAAGTAAAACTTGCTGGTGGCCTAGTAGTCTATTAACAGGCACTGTCACTTCCCCCTGTATTGGCAACATGACAGTCTGTTTAAGCTAGGGTTAAAAGATTCATTTTATTCTCCTGCTATTGAGAGATTTAACCAGCTGCTAATGATCATCTTATTAGTAGCACATTATTTCATAATGCACATTGTGCTGAAAATTAAGTGACTGCTTTGAAGTGTTTAAATTTCTCAGTAACAGAGATTAAAATTGACTGTATGTTCGACCTCCATCTATTGTGTCTATCTAGTGTTGATTTATCTACTTCTGCTTCATGTGTTATTTTAACACTCTACAGTAAGTGTACATACAGTCATAATTCTATTACTAGTTTTTTTTCCAGTCAGCTGTATTATTTCCTTGGTGTACTGCCAGGTGCCAGAATATCCCCTTGCACTTAAAGAGGAACTGTGGTTGTTAAAAAAAAATTAAAAGTCAGCAGGTACAAATATTGTAGCTGCTGACTTTAAATAAATAGACACTCACCAGCCCAGGAGTCCAGCGCTGTCTTCACCCAGGCTGGTTGATCACCAGGTCCTCAGATCCCTGGCACTGCCATCTTGGCTGTGAGAAGCTGGCTGTGACTTCCTGCTGTGCTGTTTTACAGCCAGCTCCCCAAGGCGCATGTGCGGGTTATGACTAAGGCCTTATAGGCTGAAACGTGTCAACTGTTTTTATCTGCGTTTGTGCACTATGACCTTTCAATAAACTTAAGATTTTTTAAGAGCAACAACCAGAGTGCGGATCATCTTTCTTGCATGCACAAGACACACTGTACTTTCAGACTGGTCCTACAGCCTCGTGGGACATGTGACGTGTCCCAGGAGGTTATGGGTGGGGGAGGGGGGGTGAATTTCCACAATTCTCCCCTAGGTGAGAAAAGTGGAAGTGGGTACCTGTCAGAAAAAGGTACCCATTCCCATAAAAAAATAAACTAAGACTCCCTGGCCAATAGGGGCTTCCTGATTGGCCAGAAGGAGGATCAGTGTGTCAATAGTGAATATTCATTCTCTATTATCACACAAGTGGGTGTGTTTGGGGCACAGAGCACTGTGCCCCAAGCACAGTGGATTATGTGTGATAATGTGTGATAATAGCAGCTTATAGAAGCTTCTGGCTCTAATCACGTGCTTCAAATCCCCCCCCCATTGGAATCCATAATCCGTCGCCCTGTATGCAGATCAGGGGGCCAGATGCATGGATAGGGGGGCCGCACCCCTGTGCCCCTTATGGAGCAGCCGCCACTGGTTATATTTCTGCATTCAATCTATATCATAAAAATGTGTGGTAAACAAATCCAAGGTCACTTTATCATACCATCTTTGGTCTGTTTATCAAGGTGGAGTGTGTCTGTTATCTTATTAAGATACAATAAATGCAAAATTAAATTTATTCAACGGAGTTTGGAGTGCTGGTGATGCAGTTGCAAAATTTTTAATTGGTGGATATGCCATTCGTCTCGTCGATTCAACACCCACAATTTAAGGCACAAACGTACTCCTCACTTAACGACCAGGTTCCATTCCAAGGACCAGGTCGTTAAACAAATTGGTCGTTAAATGAGAAGCCACAAGTAATCAATATTTTAAGCATTCTGAACTACTGTACTGTACTGTATTGTGAAAAAAAGGTTTACACACAAGACTCCAGCTCAATAACGTTGTTTTAATTTGCATAAGTACAGAACACAAAACGAAAATTCTGTACTGTACAATACAATGATGTGTAGCGCGTCGTTCGGCTGGGGAGAGCTGGTCGTAAGTCCGAGTGGTCGTTAAACGAGGATTATCTGTAGTTTGACATTGCTTGCATCAGTTGCACTATTATTTGTGAATAGTAATCAATGCACAGATGGCCTAATTTAAAAAATATATATAAATATAAACCCTAATATTCCCTAGATACATTAGTCAGACAGCTATGATCATAGCAATTACACCTGAACACCATAAACAATACCCTCTGAAGACACAAAAGGATCTCATGCTTTCCATTTTCTTATATTATAAGTATGTGATGTTTGGGAAATTGAAGTTATGCTTCGTTTATTGTATTCCTTTCTTATGAATGAGAGTACAGGAGTGATTACTGCTTAATGTTCTATCTGCCTTAGCAATCAAGACAATGTTTCCAGATTATCATTCGAAAACTCCATGTGTGTGCCAGAATGATTTTATATCTCCATCATCAGGGCAATTTACAAGGCTGTAGTGTAAATATAAAATAGCAGAAACATTTTAAAGTGTCACATAAACAGTGTTGCATAAGTGTGAGATTCATTGTGGTGTGTGATTATTATTCATCCTAGGTATGAGAGTTTACTAACACGCACTGTCTCACCCTGCAAAACATACAGAGCTGTGAAACATAAGGATGAGGAGAAAAAAAAAAGAAGATAAAAAAGATAAATATAATCTATGCATTTTCCCTTTGCATATTGTTATGCAGTCAAAAATAAATGACTGACATAATTGTGTGGGTCTGTGTTCTTGACTATATACAGACAGATGTCTCCAAAAGATAAACGATCCTTACAAAACAACATCTACTCAAAAACAGGTTTTATAATAAAATAATTGAAATTCTTTTTATACCAATATATACCCACAAATTTAAACAAATGCTCTTGTCAAAAAAACAAAAACTGTACAGTTGTGGATAGTACATAACATAGTAAATATAGTGAGGTGCCACCGGAAACAAGTGTAAAGGGAAAGTATAGATAGCCAGACGCTATACAGCAGTGGTAGAGAACTTGAGTGCCTCAAGTGAGGTCCCCGACATGTCCAGAGTTTTTATAGGTTTGTGTTGCGTTAATGCATAGTAATATGTGTGTCTTACGGTGTGCTTCTGCAATGCATGGTAACCTGTGCACCACTGTGTGTGCGTTGCAGCGCTATTTGCTTTAAATGTCACCCCCAACTCACTGTTACTTTAGAGGACAACACACCTGCACTCCAGGGCACAACCAAAATGCACATGCTGTGGTGAAAAAGGGACGTGGTTTAAACTAAAATGGTGGGCGTGGCTTAAATGGGCGTGGCTCAAGGGGGTGTGGTCCGAGTCTGAGACGAACGAGGGATGGAGGGAGAAAGAAAGAAAGAGATAGGGAGGGAAGGAAAGAGAAGGGAGGAAAGAAAGAGGGATGGACGGACAGCAGGCCCAGATCCTACACCACAATAGAAATATGTGTATGCCAGAAAGCTTAACAATCAGCAGATAAAGATACTCCAAACACCTGGTGTTAGCGCTTCAATCATCCTGGCACCATGGTTGTTATGGTGTCAGGATGATTGAAGCGCATTATTTATATTATTACATTGTAATATAAAATGAAATAGTTCAACTCATCATAATGCATAATCAGTGGGAGCCCTGAGCATGTTACTTGTCATGTCGCCTGCCACCAGATGCCATCAGGTGTCCCCAGCAGATTCCCTCCTTACATCAGGTGTCCCAAGCGGAGTGCCTCCTTACATCAGGTGTCCACAGCAGGGGGCCTCCTTATTGGGACTGGAGGAGGAGGAGGACATGGGATGGAGGAGATGGGACTGGAGAAGGAAGAGGAGGAGGATGTGGGACGGAGGAGATGGAACTGGAGTAGGAGTATGTGGGATGGAGGTGATGGGACTGCAGGAGTAGGAGGGCATAGGATGGAGGAGATGGGAATGGGACTGGAGGAGATGGGACTGGGGGAGGAGGAGAACATGGGATAGAGGATATGGTACTGGAGGAGGAATGGGTTGGAGGAGATGGCACTGGAGTACGAGTACAACAGATGGATGAGATGGGACTGGAGGAGGAGGAGGATGTGGGATAGAGGAGATGGGACTGGAGGAGGAGGAGGATGTGGGATGGAGGAAATGGGACTGGAGGATGAGGAGGACATGGGATGGAGGAGATGGGAATGGGATGGAGGAGATGGGACTGGAGGAGGAGGAGAACATGGGATGGAGGAGATGGGACTGCAGGAGGAGGAGGACATGGGATGGAGGAGATGGGAATGGGATGGAGGAGATTGGACTGGAGGAGGAGGAGAACATGGGATGGAGGAGATGGGACTGGAGGTGGAATAGGATGGAGGAGATGGCACTGGAGTATGAGTACATGGGATAGAGTTGATGGGACTGCAGGAGGAGGAGGGCATGGGATGGAGGAGATGGGACTGGAGGAGGGGGAGGATGTGGAATGGAGGAGATGGGACTGAAGGAGGAGGACATGGGATTGAGGAGATGGGAATTGGATGGCGGAAATGGAACTGGTGGAGACGGAGGACATGGGATGGAGGACATTTGACTGGAGGAGGAAGACATGGGATGGAGGAGATGGGACTGGAGGAGGAGGAGGATATGGGATGGGGGAGATGGGACTGCAGGAGGAGGAGGACATGGGATGGAGGAGATCGAAATGGGATGGAGGAGGGGGAGAATATGGGATGGGGGATATTTTGACTGGAGGAGGAGGAAATGGGATGGAGGAGATGGGACTGAAGGAGGAGGAGGACATGGGATGGAGGAGATGGGACTGGAGGAGGAGGAGGATGTGGGATGGAGGGGATGAGACTGCAGGAGTAGGAGGGCATAGGATGGAGGAGATGGGAATGGGATGGAGGAGATGGGACTGGGGGAGGAGGACCACATGGGATAGAGGTGATGGTACTGGAGGAGGAATGGGTTGGAGGAGATGGCACTGGAGCACGAGTACCAGGGATGGAGGAGATGGGACTGGAGGAGGAGGATGTGGGATAGAGAAGATGGGACTGGAGGAGGAAGAGGACATGGGATGGAGGAGATGGGAATGGGATGGAGGAGATGGGACTGGAGGAGGAGTAGAACATGGGATGGAGGGGATGGGACTGCAGGAGGAGGAGGACATGGGATGGAGGAGATGGGAATGGGATGGAGGAGATGGGACTGGAGGAGGAGGAGAACATGGGATGGAGGAGATGGGACTGGAGGAGGAATGGGATGGAGGAGATGGCACTGGAGTACATGTACATGGGATGGAGGAGATGGGACTGCAGGAGGAGGAGGAGGACATTTGACTGGAGGAGGATGTGGGATAGAGGCGATGGGACTGAAGGAGGAGGACATGGGATTGAGGAGATGGGAATGGGATGGAGGAAATGGGACTGGAGGAGACGGAGGAAATGGGGTGGAGGACATTTGACTGGAGGAGGAGGACATGGGATGGAGGAGATGGGACTGGAGGAGGAGGATATGGGATGGAGGAGATGGGACTGCAGGAGGAGGAGGACATGGGATGGAGGAGATGGGAATGGGATGGAGGAGATGGGACTGGAGGAGGAGGAGGACATGGGATGGAGGACATGGGAATGGGATGGAGGAATTGGGAATGAAGAAGACGGAAGACATGGGATGGAGGACATTTGACTGGAGGAGGAAGACATGGGATGGAGGAGATGGGACTGGAGGAGGAGGATATAGGATGGAGGGGATGGCACTGGAGTATGAGTACCTGGGATGGATGAGATGGGACTGCAGGAGGAGGAGGACATGGGATGGATGAGATGGGACTGCAGGAGGAGGAGGACATGGGATGGAGGAGATGGGACTACAGGAGGAGGAGGACATGGGATGGAGGAGATGGGACTGGAGGAGGAGGAGGATGTGGGAAGGAGAAGATGGGACTGAAGGAGGAGGAGGACATGGGGTGGAGGAGATGGGAATGGAATGGAGGATATGAGACTGGAGGAGACGGAGGACATAGGATGGAAGACATTTGACTGGAGGAAGAGGACATGGGATGAAGGAGATGGGAATGGAGTAGGAGTACATAGGATGGAAGAGATAGGACTGGAGAAGGAGGACATGGGATGGAAGCCCTCACACACCATCAGGTCAGTACCGGTGGGAGAATTCATCAGAGCAAAACGCAATTGCTCTGATGATGAGTCCTTCCTGAATGACTGTGGGATCATCAGCATCAGGCTAAAGCCCCATACACACGCTCGGATTATCCGAGGACCAGGTCCGTCGGATCATGTCCGTCGTACTTTGTCCGATGTTGGTGTTGCGTACACACGGTCGGACAAAGTTGTCGAAAAATCTGATCATTCTGAACGTGGTGACGTTTGTTGCCTACGACGGGACTACGTAGAGGCTAGTAGCCAATAGCTTTGGTCTTGTAATGTGATCTGAGCATGCGTAGCACTTTGTCCGTCGGAATTTGATACACACGATCGGATTTGGTGTGATCGGACTTTGTTGTCGAAAAATCTATCCAGCAGGAGATAGGACTTTGTCCGTCGGACAATCCGACGTACACTGTCCTATGGTGCCTACACACGGTCGGATTTTACGACAACATTGTCCGATAGGACAGAATCCATGGGAAAATCCGACCGTGTGTATGGGGCTTTAGAGATCGTGGCTACAATCAATGACTCATAGATAGAGCCAGAGCATTGGCTTCTAAGAAAGAGAGATTGTCTCTTCTCTCAAATACCAGAGGTACCATTACCAATAGTACTGGGAAACAACATAAGAAGATATCTGGGCGTGAACATATGGGGGGATGAAAGTTTCTATGAATACCCATAACACAATAACTTTTTTTACCACTTTTTCACGTGAATATGATTCCATAAAGGATATCATTTTAAAATATTTTCCAGTCCTGTATGCTGATTCCGACCTAGCTCCCATTTTGTCTGTGGGCTGTAGGTTTTCTAGCCACCGTTCCCAAACTTTGGGTAACATACTATCCTACAGCCTATTCTCATCTTCTGGCCACAACAAGACATGGCAGCATGTTCGGGGTTCCTACATTTGCAGCACAAATATCTGCCGTTTCTGTAACATACATAGCAGTAAGCATAAGACTATTGTGTCCTGTGCAACAGGTAAGGAATTTACAATTCGTAGTTACGTCCATTGTGGTTCCTCTAATGTTGTCTATGCCATAGAGTGCACTTCGTATAAACTCCAATATGTGGGATATACTACACGCCGGCTACGTACCAAGATTAGTAAGCATTACCACGGGGCTTCCTATGCCAGTGATAAAGGTCTGTCTGACGCAGGGGTCTTCAAACTACGGCCCTCCAGTTGTTTAGGAACTACAATTCCCATCATGCTTAGTCATGTCTGTGAATGTCAGAGTTTTACAATGCCTCATGGGATTTGTAGTTCCACAACAGCTGGAGGGCCGTAGTTTGAGGATCCCTGGTCTAACGTCTCTAAGCATTTCAAACATAATCATGCAGGCAATGTTGACTCCTTTAAATTTTGTGGTTTGGAGAAAGTTGGAGTTTCTCCCAGAGGGGGACATCCACCAGAAGCTCCTTGAAAGGGAGGTCTGGTGGATCTTTAACCTCCATACAAGAATTCCTACAGGCATGAATCATAAGCATGACGTTGATCTCTTTTTAAAGTAGTATTTACATATACAGTATCTCACAAAAGTGAGTACACCCCTCACATTTTTGTAAATATTTTATTATATCTTTTCATGTGACAACACTGAATAAATGACACTTTGCTACAATGTAAAGTAGTGAGTGTACAGCTTGTATAACAGTGTAAAATTTGCTGTCCCCTCAAAATAACTCAACACACAGCCATTAATGTCTAAACCGCTGGCAACAAAAGTGAGATCACTCCTAAGTAAAAATATCCAAATTGGGCCAAAATTGTCACTATTTTGTGTGGCCACCATTCATTTTCAGCACTGCCTTAACCCTCTTGGCATGGAGTTCACCAGAGCTTCACAGGTTGCCACTGGAGTCCTCTTCCACTCCTCTATGATGACATCACGGAGCTGGTGGATATTAGAGACCTTGCGCCCCTCCCCCTTCCGTTTGATGCTCAGATGCTCAATAGGGTTTAGGTCTGGAGACATGCTTGGCCAGTCCATCACCTTTACCCTTGGCTTCTTTAGCAAGGCAGTGGTCGTCTTGGAGGTGTGTTTGGGGTTGTTATCATGTTGGAATACTGCCCTGCGGCCCAGTCTCCAAAGGAAGGGGATCATGCTCTGCTTCAGTATATCGCAGTACTTGTTGGCATTCATGGTTCCCTCAATGAACTGTAGCTCCCCAGTGCCGACAGCACTCATGCAGCCCCAGAACATGACACTCCCACCATCATGCTTGACTGTAGGCAAGACACAATTTTCTTTGTACTCCTCACCTGGTTGCCACCACACATGCTTGACACCATCTGAACCAAATAAGTTTATCTTGGTCTCATCAGACCACAGGACATGGTTCCAGTAATCCATGTGCTTAGTCTGCTTGTCTTCAGAAAACTGTTTGCAGGCTTTCTTGTGCATAATTTTTAGAAGAGGCTTCCTTCTGGGATGACAGCCATGCAGACCAATTTGATTCAGTGAGCAGCATATGGTCTGAGCTCTAACAGGCTGTCCCCACACCCCTTCAACCTCTGCAGCAATGCTGGCCGCACTCATACGTAAATTTCGCAAAGACAGCCTCTGGTTATGATTCTGAGCACATGCACTCAACTTCTTTAGTCGACCATGGCGAGGTCTGTTCTGAGTGGAACCTGTCCTGTTAAACTGCTGTATGGCCTTGTTGGCCACCATGCTGCAGCTCAGTTTCAGGGTCTTGGCAATCTTCTTATAGCCTAGGCCATCTTTATGTAGAGCAACAATTATTTTTTTCAGATCCTCAGAGTTCTTTGCCATGAGGTGAATTTCCAGTGACCAGTATGAGAGAGTGATGCCGCGTACATTGGAAATGCCGCCAGCAAAACTTTTTGTTGGAAAATGCGACCGTGTGTATGCTCCATCGGTCTTTTGCTGACGGAATTCCAGCCAGCAAAAGATTGAGAGCATGTTCTCTATTTTTCGGTCGGGAAAAGTTCCTATCCGAAAATGCGATCGTCTGTATGCAATTTGGACGCGCAAAAAATCACGCATGCTCGGATACAATTCGATGCATGCTTGGAAGCATTGAACTTAATTTTCTCGGCTCGTCGTAGTGTTGTACGTCACCACGTTCGAAAGTTCAGAGAACTTTTGTGTGACTGAGTGTATGCAAGACAAGCTTGAGCGGAATTCCATTGTGGGTTTCCTCCAGGTACTCTGGTTTCCTCCCATACTCCAAATACATACTGGTAGGTTAATTGGATCCTGTCTAAATTGGTCCTAGTACAGTATGTGTGTAGTGGTACCCCTGTAGGGGCTGCTGAAATCTTGGATTGTCTGCCACCCTGCCCAGCCCGGCATTCACCTCTCAGACACCTCTCAGACAGAGACAGAACAGTCCATACGCTTTTTTTATTTATTGAGGGGATTGAACTTGGATTCGGTAAGGGAAATATGGGATGCTCAGTAGAATTGGTAGCACTTGCTTGGGACAACTATATACAGTCCAGTATATACACTCCATTTCTCCTCCTGCACATCGCTTCCTCTCTGATTTTCACTCCTTTCTCCTCCTGCACATCGCTTCCTCTCTAATCTTCAGACACAGCTAGCACAAAGTGGTTAGGGCTGAAACTGGCTCAGCCAGGCCTTTGTAATTGCCCTTTGCAGGCAGGGACCGTGGGCCCCTATAGTGTAGCCAAATATAAAGTCTCTGGTGCTAGCTGTCCTATATGCGGCCACTGAGCCCAGTGACCCATCTTCAGGCTCTGGCAGCCCTCCTGACTGTGCCTCACTCACCAACCCTCCTGGCTGCAACCAATTGTCCTCTCTGGAGTCTCTTAGCAGTGCTCTCTCCCGCTGTCCTCTCTTTGCTCTCTCTTGTGCCTCTGGTCTGGGGCCTCTGAAGGTGGTCTCGACTGCACCCAAGCCCAGGCCCAAGGTCACCATCCCCCAAACTGGGGAGCTCCCTCAAAGGCCCCAACAGCCTCCACACTCTCTCACTCCAGCTCTTCCACCCGACAACTCCTCCCCAGCTGGGCTGACCCTGGGTATTTAAGGAGGCCTGCCCCCTGCCAATCAAGGTTGGGGATTGGTCAGGGCTCCCTAAAACACCCCAGGCAGCTCAACCTTTTCTCCCTCCTCTCTTTCCAGAACTTTCCAGCAAACTCTAGAAAGAAGAGTTAGGTTTCAGTGATGCTGCCTGTGAGTCACCAGCTGCTACCCTGAGCCACTCCCAGCCCAGACCAGATCAAAACCAGCAGCCTAAATTTACCTATACTATAAAAAAAATCCCTAGAGGGTGCTACCCTTTTATGTATGAATGTGAGTTAGGGACCTTAAATTGTAATCTCCTTGAGGGCAGGGACTCATGTGAATGAACAATATATATGCAAAGCGCTGCGTAAATTAACGGCACTATATAAGTACCTGAAATAAATAAATAATGTGTAACAGATACGTGTTAGGCACAGTGTAACAGTGCATGTAACAGAGGAACCCAGAAGAAGATTGGCAAAGCACAAGTTTACTTTAAGACCGGGTTCCATTACTTCAATGAAATCTGTAATTTTTAAAATGTTTGTGTAAACCTTTTGTTGAAGCCTGTAATGCAGGTAGTATATAAAGCTCATATAAGCATGGTTCTTCCAAACAAATCATGAAAGCATACATTGTAATACTTCACCGTAAATGTGCAGTAATTTTCTCCATAAGGAAATCTGAAGGAAAATTGTTCCTTGATAGGAAAGGCCCCTGTTAAGTGCTCAGTGCCTGCTATGTGAAGAAAGCTATAGTAAATCAACATTTACATGCACAATACTTTGGTGTATAATTAGCACAGCATGCAGTGATTATATGGCTATGGAGATGTTGTGAATGTATAAATTATCTATATTTCTTAATAATCTGTATTTGTAACATGTTGTGTATGTATGATATACATCCCTCTGTTTGGCATATGCAAGTACTTTACTGCAGCGACCAGATTTAGTAAGAAAAGGGAACGAGTAGCTCTTTTATCCTTACTACTGTATACTTTTTTTTTTTTTAGTTGTAATTATGTTATTTTATAGTCCCATTTTTACACAACCCTTTCAGAAAAATAATACACATTTTTACTAGCCTGTTTCAATTAGCATTTGTTTTATTTGATGTGGAAGGATGACAGTTTGTGTAATAGAACCTGTAAACATCATTTTTGCAGAGATCTAACAGACACACCAGTTACAGAGCTCTCTGCTAATCTGAATGGGGTTTTGCACTGAATAAGCTGCTTGTACCAGGGAAGTTAAAACAAAGGAGACTTTTTCAGGAAATAAGTTTGGCTTAGAACATGGTGACGTTCCCTACTAGCAGCTCTAAAATAAAGAGACAGTGTTGCAGGATATTTGTATGAACATGGGTTGATTGTCACATGGTGACTTTTTATAGATGAAGTGTGAATCACAGTTAGATAAGATTGTTTAGTGTCTTTTGAAGGCTAAATTCACCTTAAACAAATAAATAAAATAATAATAATAAATACACATGATTTCGCAGGCTGCTGCAAAGTAACATGTTACATACATCTTACACACCCTACATATGTTATATAAAGCTTGTTACAAAAAGTGAATTTATCCTTTAACATTGTGGGTTTAAAAATAATTTAAAATATTTTAATATTTTAAATTGAAATCTAAAATTTATTTAGATTTAAAAATTTTTTCCCTATGTATAAAACTTCTCCAGAATTAAATTGAAAAATCTATTCTTTTGAAAGGTTTAGCCATTTCATAAGGTGATGAACTTCAGCTTAGTCCAGGGGTGGGCACTCCATAAAGGGAGCAGGGGCATCACCCCCCTAATCCATTGAGAAAAGATTGTTGTTGGGACTTTATATGAGACCTTGACCATCCAGTACATAGGTCTCCATCCCCGATATATTGGAAAAAAAGGGGAAAGTGGGGGACATGAGGGGCATGGGGACTTTATATGAAACACACTTCTCGGGTAGGGTGAGAACTAGATATAATATATATAAGGTTCAGTAGTGACAATGATGAGTATACTGTATTATTGAATATATCTTTAATTAAATCAATAAGTATCATACAGGGTAAGTAAAACATGAGTGGTAACATCATTTCAAAATAATCATTATTTTGAAATGATGTTACCACTCATGTTTTACTTACCCTGTATGATACTTTCCCCTTTTTTACCCCCCTAATCCATGCGCCCGGCCCCTAATCTACATGCAGGGTCCCAGACGCATGGATTTCAATGTTTTTTTTTTTTTCAAGCACATGATTAGAGCCTGAGGCTCTAATTGCCAATACTCTGCACTACCCTGCAATACCATGCCAATACTCTGCAACACCCTGCCAATACTCTGCAATACTCGGTAATACCCAGCCATACTCTGCAATACACGGTAATACCCAGCCATACTCTGCAATACACGGTAATACCCAGCCATACTCTGCAATACATGGTAATACCCAGCCATGCTCAGCCGTACCCCGCCATATTCAGCCAATATTACAGTTGGGGAGATGACGTGGATATTACAGTGGGGGAGATGACGTGGATATTACAGTGGGGGCTTTATGGTGGTGGAATTTTCACAGGTTTTTGCAAATTCAATTATTATTTGCTGATCCGAAAAATGATCCGATCCGTGAGTTTGGGGGGGACAGATGTACAGAGGGGAACAGATTATATGTGTGTGGGGGGGGGGGACAGACGTGTAGTGGGGTACAGAGGGGGGAACAGACAAATATAGTGTGTGTGTAGTGTGGGGGGGACAGATGTGTAGTGGGGTACAGAGGGGGGGAAACAGATATATGTGTGTGGGGGGGGGACAGATGTGTAGTGGGGTACAGAGATGCCGCGTACACACGTGCAGACTTTTGCCGGCGGACTTAGTCCAGCGGACAATCCCGCCGGACTTTCCAGCTGGGTCCGCTGGACTTTCCGAGCGTGTGGACTTGCCCACACACGCACGGACTTCTCCGGCGGATAATCCGCCGGCCAAAAGTCCGCGGGACTTTTGAAAATGAACGGACTTGCCCACACACGGAGCAGTCCGTTCATTTCGAACGTAACTTCAGGTACGTAGCTAGCGTAGGCAGTAAATGCCGGCGCGCTAGCTCCGTCACCTGTCATGGATTTAAAGGGAATCCCCACGCCGAAAAAACGGCGTGGGGGTCCCCCCCAAATCCATGTCAGACCCTTATCCGAGCACGCAGCCTGGCAGTCCAGGAAAGGGGTGGGGACGAACGAGCGCCCCCCCCCCCTCCTGAGCCGTACCAGGCCGCGTGCCCTCAACATGGGGGGTGCCCTGGGGAAAGGGGGGCCGTGCGGCCCCCCCCACCCCAAAGCACCTTGTCCCCATGTTGATGAGGACAAGGGCCTCTTCCCGACAACCCTGGCCGTTGGTTGTCGGGGTCTGCGGGCGGGGGCTTATCGGAATCTGGGAGCCCCCTTTACTAAGGGGGCCCCCAGATACCGGCCCCCCACCCTATGTGAATGAGTATGGGGTACGATGTACCCCTACCCATTCACCTAAGGTGTAAAATGTAAAGTACAAAAACACACACACTTTTGAAAAAATATTTTATTGCACTGCTCCGGGGGTCTTCTTCCGTCTTGGGGGTCTTCTCGCCGGACTCCCCCGCCATTTACCAAGCTCTTTTACCGAGCGGGGGAAGTCCGGCTACCTTCTTCGTCGTCGCCGCCGTCGTCTGGGGGTCTCGATCCGCCTTCGGGGGTCTTCCGGGGTCTCTTCTGTTCTTGCGGCGGTCGTCGTCTTCCGCGCCGCCGGCGCCGCCTTCTTCTTCTTCTTGTCCTTCTTGTTCTTCTTCTTCTTCCGATGTTGACCCGTCGCTGTCTCTGCCCGGAATGCCTGTGCCGCTCTGCGCTGGGACTTATATAGGGACATGGGGGACAGGGTCACATGCTCATGTCACATGGTGACCCCGCCCCCTTGCGATGTCACAGTCCCAGCATCCTCCGGGACTGTGACAACACAAGGGGGCGGGGTCACCATGTGACATGAGCATGTGACCCTGTCCCCCATGTCCCTATATAAGTCCCAGCGCAGAGCGGCACAGGCATTCCGGGCAGAGACAGCGACGGGTCAACATCGGAAGAAGAAGAAGAACAAGAAGGACAAGAAGAAGAAGAAGGCGGCGCCGGCGGCGCGGAAGACGACGACCGCCGCAAGAACAGAAGAGACCCCCGGAAGACCCCGAAGGCGGATCGAGACCCCCAGACGACGGCGGCGACGACGAAGAAGGTAGCCGGACTTCCCCCGCTCGGTAAAAGAGCTAGGTAAATGGCGGGGGAGTCCGGCGAGAAGACCCCCAAGACGGAAGAAGACCCCCGGAGCAGTGCAATAAAATATTTTTTCAAAAGTGTGTGTGTTTTTTGTACTTTACATTTTACACCTTAGGTGAATGGGTAGGGGTACATCGTACCCCATACTCATTCACATAGGGTGGGGGGCCGGTATCTGGGGGCCCCCTTAGTAAAGGGGGCTCCCAGATTCCGATAAGCCCCCGCCCGCAGACCCCGACAACCAACGGCCAGGGTTGTCGGGAAGAGGCCCTTGTCCTCATCAACATGGGGACAAGGTGCTTTGGGGTGGGGGGGGGCCGCACGGCCCCCCTTTCCCCAGGGCACCCCCCATGTTGAGGGCACGCGGCCTGGTACGGCTCAGGAGGGGGGGGCGCTCGTTCGTCCCCACCCCTTTCCTGGCCTGCCAGGCTGCGTGCTCGGATGAGGGTCTGACATGGATTTGGGGGGAACCCCCACGCCGTTTTTTTCGGCGTGGGGAGTCCCTTTAAATCCATGCCAGGTCACGGAGCTAGCGCGGCGGCATTTACTGCCTACGCTAGCTACGTAACCTGAAGTCACGTGCTAAATGAACGGACTTGCCGATGAGCGGCAAGTCCGTTCATTTCAAAAGTCCCGCGGACTTGCCTACTAACGGCGGGATTGTCCGCCGGACT
This sequence comes from Lithobates sylvaticus, assembly GCA_028564925.1. Lineage (NCBI taxonomy): Eukaryota > Metazoa > Chordata > Amphibia > Anura > Ranidae > Lithobates > Lithobates sylvaticus. The sequence continues at coordinate 385,963,965 of CM053027.1, read as the reverse complement.
GCCAAGTCCAGCGGATAATTTTAAAACCAAACTTAAAACTTTGGCGCCAAAAAGTCCGCCTGGACTTTGGCGCCAAACAGTCCGCCGGCGCCCACACACGAGGGGATTATCCGCTGGACTTCGGTCCAGCGGATAATCCCGCGGGATAGTCCCGTCGTGTGTACGTGGCATAATAATGCTGCATGGATTCTTGCAAAAAAATATATAAATGCACCTAGTTTTGCAAATAACAATCATTGTGCAAACTGCACTATCCTCTACTACCGATAAAAATATATTTTTTATTGTATCCGCTACTCTTAATGGATAAAAATGAAATGCAATTTGTTGCAGCCATTGCCTTGCAGTTTGCATCCTATTAAATACGTCCTACTATATCATAAACAAACCCATTCATGTTTTTAACAGGATGGTTAGCTTGTGTCCTGCATGACATTAATGATACCGTTGAATGAAAACCAAGGTTTATCTTGAAAGTAGTGCCTAGCTAAGGGATTTTTTTTTTTATTGAGATAACACCAATTTTCCTTTCTATCTGTGTTTCCGACATGGAAATAACATAACAGATGTATGCCGCAATGAACGAAGACTATGCACATGAATTTAAATCACTTCAATCTTTCTTTGTTATGATGCAATTGTGAATTATGGCCTTTTTGTATTTGTAATTAGACTGTGGAACAGATGTGAAGGCCTAGTTGAAAGGGATATTAGAAATGCAATAACCTCTGTTGCTTTGTGATAGTTGACTGTAACAGTAGCTTTGTTCTCTCAATCAAAGTTACTGCTTCATTGATGTCCCAGAGAATTAAATGGAGTCTGAGCCAGTACTTACTGAAAATTCTATAACGTATATACAGAGGAAATAGAGGTCATTATTGAATGCGATACTTAAAGAATATCTGGTTTTAGGACACAAGCTTGCAAAGTACTCACACTGTGTGCAATTAACTCACAGCATGTACCTTTAGTAAAATTCTAAAATACTCAACTCACACCATATTCTCAGACCATGATATTTTTAATTTTTTTTTTTTCGCTTTCTTTTACAAATGTTTTATTGAAAAGTAATCACAACAGATTAGTACAATAGTGCGATGGCTACATCAGACATATAGTGGAGAGGGGAAACCCGATAACGGGACACTGCATACATGGTACAGTATTTATTGATACAATGAGGGAAATAAAGATTTAATATTAGCGGTACATCATAATAAAAGTCCATCTATGTCCCGGGGCATGCTGTATTAAAGGCAAAAAGCTCAAAAGCTCCAAGCAACACAAATAAGGGGGTACATACATTCAGAGATTAGCTGCAGAACAATCACATGAAACAAAGAAAGATAATTTTTGTCTTTTCTTTTGTGTTCTCTTTATTTTAAGTGTCCTGCTTCACTGTAACCATCGTCACTAAGTCGACTCCTTGAAATCAGGAGTCTCAGAGAAAGGTACGCAGAAAAAGGAAGAGAATTGGTAGACTGCAGGTCACAGGGGGAGGACCTACAGGAAAAAGAAGAAACAAAGGAGGGAGGAAAGAAGGGGGGGGGGAGTCCATTAGGTGAGGGGCGCATCCAGAGGCCGCTAGATTGAGAGAAGTTGGGTGTTGAACCTGGAGGGTTGATTGTTTGCTATTCATGGTTGCCATACCCAGAGGCTGAGGAATTTGTCGTGGGTGTCAGCAAACCTTAGGACATGTCCACTAAATGTGGGCCATTGTGCATTCTAGTGCGCAACCTCTGTAACAATTAAGCCCCATACACACGCTCGGACAATCCGCGGACCAGGTCGGTCGGACTTTGTCCGACGTACTTTGTCCGATGTTGGCGTTGCGTACACACGGTCGGACTACGTTGTCGGAATATCCGGTCCGGAAGAACGTCGTGACGTAAGTCGTCGTCCACGAGATTACAAAAGGGAAGTTCAGCACCACGTCAGGCACCCGTTGGGCTCCTTCTGCTGATCCCGTGTTTATCGAGAGTTAGTGGAAGTTTGGTGACTTAAGATTCGCGCTTCTCAGTTTTCTGACTCAGATCGTTACTGCTCTTCAGTTTGTGCTTGTCGTGCGTATCTGTTTATTAGTGCGTGTAGTCAGTTCGCATTTGTTGGTCATTGCGGCCTATATCTTGATATAGGACGCTTTGATTTGCACTGCTTATTGTCTGCTCGTTGCTGGTATTCACTTCGTTCTTTCAGGCCTTGCTGTTTATCGGTGCTTTCTGTTTGTCCGTTCTGACCAGCCGACCTTTTGTGACCTTCTGAGCGATGTTTCCCGTGCGTACTCGTCGCCGAGTTCGTGCTGTACGCGGAATTGGTGTCGGGCTTTTAGCTTTGACCCAAGACCCGTCCATGAACAGAGTGATGAGGAGTATGTGGACCAAGAATTGGTTGCTTCAGCGTGACCAGTTCTCGCACATGCCTTTGCTTCGTGAGATCCGGCAGGATACCTGCATGAGACAAGCCATTTGTAACGTACCTGGTATCAGAGCCCAACTGTAGAAGGAGACCTCTCTTACAGCCCTGGCTCGAGGACCACTGGGGTTGCAACAGTGGTACAGGAGCGCAGCGAGGTAGGAGTGCCTGTATGATCCGTGGTAGCTGATACAGATGAGTAGAGAAGATCCACCTGATGAACTGGACTGGTGAGGCAGTAGCAGCAGTGGTAACAGGTGTAGGTCAGCGATCCCTGGATCTAGGCAGAGACTGGATCAGGACTAGACTGAAGCAGGTGAGACAAGCCGGGTCAAACACAGGTAATCAGGTAGTTACAGCAGGCATAGAGTGGTCAGTAGGCAGGCAGAGATTTGGCAACAGAAGGTCAGCAGGTTCAGAAATAGCAGGGTCAAGGCAGGCCGGGTCAGGAGAGGAGAAGGCAGCAGTAGTCAAACGTAGCAGGATCAGATAACAACAGCAGGTACAGGATCAGACTCAGGTAGAGCTGCAGATCAGACAGCACTGCACTGGAGCAGCTGCTGTCCTTTTAAAGGGGAACTGGCACCAAGTTGAGTTAGCGCGCGTGCACATGCACCTGTTGTGCATTCCTGCGCATGCGTGCCTGTCGTGTGTCACTGCGCACGTTCATGCGCCGCTGCCCAGTGCGGCCTGTTCTCGTGGGAACATGTGTGCGCACGCGCGCACGTCCGTGTGCCTGTCCTGCCACAGGGTATCCCTGACATTGCCCCCCCCCAAGGGGCAGCCTCCGGATGCCCAACAGGCTCTTCTTTTCAGGGTGAGCAAGGAAAAAGGCACGAACTAACCTTCTTGCATGGATATTGCATGCGGGTTCCCAGGAGTTATCCTCCAGGCCATATCCTCTCCATTTAACCAGAAATTGTACCTGATTTCGCCTTCTCCGGCAGTCCAGGATAGCCTCCACTTCGAACTCCTCATTCCCATCAATCAGAACAGGTTCCGGTGGCTTGGGTCCTCTGTCAGGGAAGGGATCAGGTACTGCAGGTTTTAGTAGTGAAACATGAAATATAGGATGAATTTTAAATGAGTCAGGTAAAGAAAGTTCATATGATACCTCATTTAACCTCCTCTTCACCGGGAAGGGACCAGTAAATTTGGGTGCCAACTTTTTAGACGGACATTTTAACTTAAGATTGGTTGTAGAAAGCCATACCTGGTCACCCGGCTGCAGGTTCAGTTCTCCTCTCCTCTTTTTATCAAAAGCCTTCTTGTTGTCGGCTTGTGCTTTGGCCATTGCTTCCTGCAAGATTTTGTTGTTGTGGTTGAGGAAATCCATGGTATCTTGTACTGCCGGAACTGTAGATTCTGAAATGAAATCAGGCAGAAATGATAAATGGAAACCATAATTAGAAAAGAAAGGGGATTGACCTGTAGCTGAGTGATTGGCGTTGTTGTAGGCAAATTCTGCCAGTGGTAGTAAAGATACCCAATCATCCTGAGTAAAGGAAGTGAAACAACGGATGTACTGTTCGAGCGTTTGATTTGTCCTTTCTGTTTGCCCATTGGTTTGGGGATGGTAAGCTGAGGACAATGCCAACTCAATTTTCAACGCTTTACATAAAGCTCTCCAGAAACGTGAGGTGAACTGTACACCACGATCAGATGTAATGTTTGCCGGGACCCCATGCAACCTGACGATCTCCTTAATAAATACTCGGGCCGTCTCCATAGCAGATGGGGTACTCTTTAAGGGTAAGAAATGAGCCATCTTGGTTAATCGGTCCACTACTACAAAGATTGCCGTGCATCCCTCGGCCGGTGGAAGTTCTACTATAAAATCCATGGAGATCATCCTCCATGGTTTATCAGGAATGGGTAGAGGTTTCAGCAGGCCCCAGGACTTACTTCTTGCTGTCTTGTTCTGAATGCAAACAGAGCATGAGTTCACATATTTCTTACAAAAAGTTTCTAGATCAGGCCACCAAAATGTACGTCGTACAAGTTCAAGGGTCTTATGTATGCCAAAATGGCCTGCCAGCGGATGGTCATGGAACATCTTCAAGACCCCAACTCGCACATTCTCAGGAACAAAAATTTTGTTTTCTTTCCAAAGCAGACCATCTCTAGAGGTTAGCATGACTCCAGGGGGGCTGAGCATGTTCCTGGAAGCCTGTTTGATTTGGGACAAGAGATCCGTTTGCAACAGTAGGAAGTTCCCTGTAGGTAGGATGGTATCTGATGTTGATAAGTCCTTGGGATCATCGTACATACGGGATAGAGCGTCCGGTTTTGTGTTTTTTGATCCAGGTCGGTACGTTATATGGAAGGAAAAACGAGTGAAAAATAGAGCCCATCGAGCTTGTCGTGGCTTCAGTCTTTTGGCAGTTCTTAAATACTCTAAATTTTTATGGTCGGTATATATTAGTATGGGATGGTTAGCGCCCTCCAACAAATATCTCCACTCCTCCAGTGCTGCTTTGATGGCCAGTAGTTCACGATCTCCTACATCGTAATTTCTCTCTGCTGGAGAAAGTTTCCGTGAAAAGAAGGCCACAGGGTGCATTAAGGCCTTAACCCCTTGCCGTTGGGAGACAACTGCCCCCACTGCTGTTTCGGAGGCATCCACCTCAAGGATATAGGGTAAGGACGGGTCAGGATGGCTCAGGATAGGAGCCGAGGTGAAAAGCTTTTTTAGCGTTTCGAAGGCGCTCTGCGCCTCAGAGTTCCAGCAGAATCGCAGGTTTTGTTTAGTTAGTTGTGTTATTGGGGTGATTATGGCAGAGAACCCCTTAATGAATTTTCTATAAAAGTTCGCAAAACCTACGAAGCGTTGTACCCCCTTCTTGTCTGTGGGTACAGGCCACTCCAGTATGGCGGACACCTTCTGGGGATCCATTTCAACTCCTGCTGTAGAAATTACTAATCCCAAGAACTGGATGCTCTGCCGCTCAAATTCACATTTCTCCGGTTTTGCATATAGTTTGTGTTGGCGAAGTCGGCCTAGGACGATGCTGACATGCTCTCGGTGTTGAGCAAGGGACCCAGAGAAGATTAAGATATCGTCCAAGTAGACAATTACGAAGATATCCAGTAAATCTCGGAACACGTCATTAATGAAATGTTGGAAGGTGGCCGGGGCGTTGCAAAGCCCAAAGGGCATGACCAGATACTCGAAGTGCCCGAATCTGGTACGAAAGGCCGTCTTCCACTCATCTCCTTTTCGAATGCGTATCAGGTTATAGGCACCTCTCAAGTCCAGTTTAGTAAAAATTAGTGCAGATCTCAGTTTCTGGAACAACTCAGTCATGAGGGGCAGAGGATAGCGGTTCTTTACCGTAATTTTATTTAACTCCCTATAATCCACACAAGGACGGAGAGAGTGATCTTTCTTAGTTACGAAAAATATCCCGGCTCCGGCCGGGGAGGTGGACGGGCGGATGAACCCCTTCTTGAGGTTATCATCGACATATTCTTTCAATGCCTCTTGTTCTCGTTCTGATAATGGGAATACACGTCCAAACGGGATCGCAGCTCCGGGTAAGAGGTCAATAGGACAGTCATATGAGCGGTGAAACGGCAAGGTATCTGCTCCCTGTTTGCTGAAGACATCAAGGTACTGGTGATAGGCTTTAGGTACAGACTGAAGAACATCTTGATCAGAGTCATGCAGAGTAGGGTTGCTGGTGTGCTTATAGGTTCTGGCAGGCAATGCTTTTGACAATAGGATGATGAAAACTTGATCTCCCCGGACACCCAGTTGATCTGGGGGTTATGGGCCTGGAGCCAAGGTAGACCCAGGATGACCGGAAACAAAGGGGAGGTGATAGCATCAAGAGTCAATAGTTCCTTATGTTGAGATGAGGAAGTAACAGGCAAAGGAGGTGTTTCTTGGGTTACTGGCCCAGATCTGATACGTGAGCCGTCAGCTAAAAAGACGCATAGTCCATGCGTTTTTGGCCGCAAGGGAATATGTTGCTGAGCGGCAAAATTTAAATCAACGAAGCAACTACAAGCTCCGGAGTCCACAATAGCGTTAACTGGAATAGTCTTTCCTGGAAGCTGGACCAGCAGAGGAAGAGTAAGATGGTTCGCCTGGGCAGGCAGCATTGTGAGGTTAGTGGGGGAGAACCTGCTGAATTTTGCGGGACACCCATGAACATAATGGCCGGCTCTTCCACAATAAAGACAAAGATTCCTCTGCCGGCGGCGTGAACGCTCCTCTGGGGATAATGCGTGTCGCATTACTCCGAGTGGCATGGGCCTGGGAGTGGCCGGTGCAGGGAGCTGAACTGGGATCTTGGGTGTCATCCATACAGGGTGATTCCGCTGGGTGCTTTTCTCTGATTGGCGCTCACGGAGCCGTCGGTCAATCTGAATTACTAGACTGATAAGTCCTTCCAAGGTATCAGGTATCTCCACTCGAGCAAGTTCATCTTTTAACTTCTCAGATAAACCCATGCGGAACTGGTGCCGCAGAGCTGCGTTGTTCCACTGGGTGTCTGCGCTCCAGCATCTAAAGTCTGCAATATAGTCCTCAGCTGCTCTGTGGCCCTGCCGGAGTGCATGGAGCGTGGCTTCTGCCGTGGAAGTGCGTAGTGGATCGTCATACAATAGAGACATAGCATCGAAAAAAGATGACATGGTATGCGTCTGTATGTCGTCTCCTTCCAGCAACCGGTGAGCCCAGGCTTGAGGATCCCCTTGCAGCAGGGAAATTATAAATCCTACCTTGGTGGATTCCAGCGTGAAAGTCCGAGGTTGCAAAGAAAAATGCAGGTGACATGCGTTGCGGAAGGCCCGAAACTTGCTGCGTTCCCCAGAGAACTTCTCAGGAATGGGGACTCTGGGCTCAGGTGGGGGTGTAGTGAAGGATACTGGAGCTGAGCTGACAGGAAGTGCCTGAATTTGTCCTTCCAACTTAAGATACCCCTCATGTAGGGACTGAACAGCTTGTGTAAGGGCTGAGAGGTGGCGGCCCACTTCCTCCATCTGTGAGGTTCCTTCTGTAGGCTCAGTCATGGCTGTCTGATACTGTAACGTACCTGGTATCAGAGCCCAACTGTAGAAGGAGACCTCTCTTACAGCCCTGGCTCGAGGACCACTGGGGTTGCAACAGTGGTACAGGAGCGCAGCGAGGTAGGAGTGCCTGTATGATCCGTGGTAGCTGATACAGATGAGTAGAGAAGATCCACCTGATGAACTGGACTGGTGAGGCAGTAGCAGCAGTGGTAACAGGTGTAGGTCAGCGATCCCTGGATCTAGGCAGAGACTGGATCAGGACTAGACTGAAGCAGGTGAGACAAGCCGGGTCAAACACAGGTAATCAGGTAGTTACAGCAGGCATAGAGTGGTCAGTAGGCAGGCAGAGATTTGGCAACAGAAGGTCAGCAGGTTCAGAAATAGCAGGGTCAAGGCAGGCCGGGTCAGGAGAGGAGAAGGCAGCAGTAGTCAAACGTAGCAGGATCAGATAACAACAGCAGGTACAGGATCAGACTCAGGTAGAGCTGCAGATCAGACAGCACTGCACTGGAGCAGCTGCTGTCCTTTTAAAGGGGAACTGGCACCAAGTTGAGTTAGCGCGCGTGCACATGCACCTGTTGTGCATTCCTGCGCACGCGTGCCTGTCGTGTGTCACTGCGCACGTTCATGCGCCGCTGCCCAGTGCGGCCTGTTCTCGTGGGAACATGTGTGCGCACGCGCGCACGTCCGTGTGCCTGTCCTGCCCCAATAGACACCTATGGCCTAGTCACTTAAGCAATGTCTTTTGTCTGCTGCATAGTATTGTTTGCCCCAAAACACCCCCTAAAATATGCACAAATGTTTGCTGTGTGGTTTACTTCATGTAGAGCCCCCTTTTTTTTTTCTTTTGGTGGGGGGGGGGCAAACTCATTAGGAACCCCCTCCCCCAACTGCTCTGTCAGATGGTACCAATCCTTTATCTGCTGGCTTTCCCAAGGTCCATACACACTATATACCTACCTCTTTATAGTGGGCATCTTTAGGGATGAATTCAGCAAAGCATGTAGTGCAAGGGGCTGCCTCCATACATTCCATTTCCTATTTTTTTGTCTTCTTTCCCTCCTATTAGCTTGCTTGGTAATTTAATAATGTCACACTGTGCCTGCCTTTTTTTTGGGGGGGGGGGGGTTGAAATGTTATTTGATCTTTCCTGTGGCCTGCCAATAGTGTTAAGTACAGAGGGTCTGGCCAAACTAGCCCACATTATTGAGCCATTTGCCAATCAATGAAGTGCAGAGGGTTAGCTGTCCACCCCCCCCCCCCCCCAAAACCCTAGTTATTGCCAATGTCCCATCAGAAGTGGGGGGATTGATGGGGGGGTGAGTAATCTGTGAAGGGGAGCCTCTACTTTTCTGTGCAAATACTTTCCAGCCTCCAATTTTATACAATGCTCTTGTTCCAAGATGTTGATTGTCTAATCTGCTTGCAATGTTTAGGTGCAAAGTGACTAATTTTTTTTTCTTGTTTCACTCCACAGTTCCCTTCCACGCCACAGGAATGGCAGACTGTGGCCTCCCACTTTGCCAGCCGTTGGGACTTTCCTAACTGCGGAGGGGCAATTGATGGGAAACACGTCCGCATCGTCCCACCGCCCAACTCGGGGTCCTACTATTATAATTATAAAGGGTTTAATAGTGTAGTGATGTTGGCGGTGGTGTCGGCAACATACGAGTTTATGTATGTGGACGTGGGGATGAACGGCCGGATATCGGATGGTGGGGCCATTACGCACACGGAGTTCTACTGGCGTCTCCAAAGTGGCAGTCTGTGCTTGCCACCTCCAGAGGAGAATGCCGAAGGACTCCCCTTCGTCTTTGTCGCAGATGAAGCGTTTGCGTTGACTCCCCATGTGATGAGGCCGTTCCCGATGAGGACCCTCACCCCGGACCAGAGGGTCTTCAACTACAGGCTGTCCAGAGCCAGAAGAGTTGTGGAGAACGCTTTTGGCATCCTGGCCAGCCGCTTCCGCCTGTTCCTGACGGCATTTAACTTGGCGGAATACAAACTGAACCACATAGTTCTTGCCTGTTGCATATTGCACAACTTCCTCAAAAGACATAACAGGAACTATGTGGTGCCCGTTGGCCCAGATGTGGAGGGCCCTCCAAATGCCGAACTCACAGCCCTTCGAGTGGCACGTCCAGGCTTGCCCCCTCTAAATGCCCGTGTGGTCCGGGACCAATATATGGAGTACTTTGTGGGTAGGGGGGCCATTGCTCTGCCTGACGATGTGTGAGAGGCATTTTTTAATAAATCTGATATTTTAACCAACCTATGATTTCTTGTCATTTCAGTGTTCTTTTTAGCTTATTTTACTTTGACATTTTTTCCCTTTGCCTTCGACAGTGGGAATGCACTTTCTGGGCAAAAGGAGGTAACAGTCTCTTCTTCCCAAAAAGATTATTCTCATGTTGTGTGTTTGCTACCTAATCTTTGGTCTAGAGAAGGTTTGTACTGCATAACTGACACCCAAAATACTCCTTTTCATCACCAGGTCTGACATGTGTGTATTCTCCAAAATGCTGTGCTCCGTGTTTTCGTACAAAGCACTGTGGGTGTCATTTACATAAGTCAAATCCGCTATGCTCTACAAGTGCATTGAAAAAGTTCCCAGGGAAAGAAAATTGGAGTGCAAAGTGGATTTGCCTTTAGTAAATAACACCCATTGCCCCCCATATCCTTTTCATTTTACATACATAATGCATTGTGTTTTTTAAATAAGGAAGCCACACATTTAGAAAAATAAAAAAGTTTACTAGGAAAACATGCACAAGTGCGTTTACAATCTTCACGCCAAAACTGACAACATCTTGGTTATTTACAACATTGTTTACAAACATTCCGCAATTGGTAAAACCAGGCATGGAGCAAAACAGAACCTAGGAACTTTGAAAGTTCAACTTTGTAAAGTGAAGACAAGATCAGACATGACTATATGTTCAAAGTGTGTTTGATCTTGCCTTCATCACATGGGGGGGTCACCCACGAAAAGTGTAAATTTGGAACATGCACACAATTTGGGTCTGAAAATGGTCATTAGATGGGAAAACACATGCCTAGAAGCTTCAAAAGTGCCATTTTCCATCATGGGGATGAATGGACGTTTTTTGGGGGTGCAACCCCTTCACCACAACCACTTTCGTAGTTCGTAAAGTGTTTGCACCCCCAAAAAAACGTTGCCATTCATCCACCATGGTGGGAGCTAGCACATGTGGACACAATGTATGCATGTTCCAAATTTCACACAGTTTTTAAGTTGCAAATGTGTTCAGAAGCTGGCACAAATGTGTGTTAATTACTTGGTGCGTTTTCATATTTTTCCTAAAACATCAATGATGTTCTTCAATTTTTGTTGAACATCATTGATGTTTTGCTTTATGTAATCTAGATCTCTATTGCAGACCATTATCTCTCCGATGAGTACGTGGGCACTCTCTGTGGTAAAGTGCGATTTTTCTTCCACAACATCCACGTCACCTAAAAACCACAAACAAACAAAAATGGGGTGTTGGAAATGAGGCAGCCATACATGGATTAGCTTACCAGTAGCTGTGTTCTCCCACACTCACCTGTTGTGGTGACAATTTCTCCAAGTTCGATGATCTCTCCTTCCTCCTCCTCCTCCTCCTCCTCCTCTTCTTCTGCTCTTTCCCCTTTTTTGGGAGGTGTTGGTTTGGGGGTTTCCTCAGACGGCCCAAGTTTTCGCTCCCCTATGAGAATGTCCAAAAGGAAGATTTAGCAACACAAGCTATTGAGGGCAGAAATAGGAAATGACAAACATTGCTTGAAAGTGACGGACACTATTTTAGTTTGGCCAGTTACAAATGTCAACTACATGAATGAAGTCACTTTGTAAAGGTGCTAAACTGACTAGCTTTTTGGTAGAAGTTTGTGTGATGGAGACCCCCCTCTAGTATCCACTGGAGCACATGTGTGGAAAAGCATAATAAAAAGGGGGTTTGGGTGTCCCAGCACTAGTGCTCTAGAGTCCAGATGGGTAAACAGCTACTGAGTGACCTCTCCTTTACATTGAATAAATTGGCTTTACATTCTTGATGACATTTCTAGTGAGAACAAACTTCCTTTCCCCAAAAAAACACCAAACATCGTATTATAAGTGGCCGAACGATCGAGGTTGCGTACGATCGAATGCACACACACACGACCATGACAGTGGCAGAAAGATCGAGGCTGAGTACGATCGAATGCACAGACGAACCTGAAAGTGGCCATTTTGGAATGTACAACTTGGTAAAAATCAAAACACAATGGAGCAGTATGCAAGCAAGAAATCAAACACAAAACACAACTACTTACTTTTTTGAAGAATTCTCTTGATCTTTCTGTACTGATCGGCCTCCCTCAGTTTCAGGTCTGACCAGCGTTTCCTGAGTTGCTCCTTGGATCGTTGTACCCCAAAATTATTGTACAGCCTTCTCACAACTTTAGACATGATCTTGGCCTTGCGGACATTGGGGTTGAGGTAAGGCCCATACTTCCCATCATAGTCGCTCCTCTTTAATATGTCCACCATCTCCAACATTTCTCCAAATGACATATTGGAGGCCTTGAATTTCAGGCTCCGGGATCGGGACGTTTCTGCCTCCGGACTTTCCTCGTCCTCCTCCTCGTTGGTGGGATATTTGTGGCGCACCTGCTGTGTCCCCGCCATGTGCTCTCCCCACTACGCCGTAAAGAGAAGGGGTGGGGAATAGACGAGAAAGATCGTCAGGGGCGGGCGGAGTTTGAAGCATGCGCAGTGTATATAAAACGTCACACGCCTGTGTCGTAGCCACGATCTGGGAGACGAGGGGAGAGAAAACTCACACGAGACGATCGCTACAAACGAAGGTACAATTTAACGTTGGTACATAACTAGCCTAGACTGATTTGAACTTGAGGCTTCTTTATGGAGAAGATTAGGAGAGTTTAGCCTGACATAATTTATAGGGTTTGGTGTGTTGTTGTGTCTTGCAGAGATTGATATGAAGGGATTCAACGACATGAGTTTTCTCCCCCTCTTCATTGCCAAATACAGGGATTTTCCCATATTGTGGCAGGGTATACACCCACATTACACCAACAAACCAAAGAGGCACGCAGCCCTGGAGGAACTTGTGGAATTTGTCAAGCCAAGGTTCCCCACGGCAACTGTTGATGATATTAGAAAGAAAATTGGCAGCCTGAGGAGTGCGTATATCAGGGAGCGGAAGAAGGTCGTGAAGTCTGAGGAAACTGCAACTTCAGCAGATGAGGTCTATGTCCCCAAGCTCTGGTACTATCAGAGTCTCCATTTTCTGAAGGACCAGGCTGATGTCACGGAGCCAACCTCAACTCCTCCTTCCACGCTTCCTTGCGCGCAGCCCACCCCTGATGAGGCTTCCGAGGAGCAACCTGGGCCTTCCAGTCTGGAAGAGGTGGAGGAGCCCAGCTTGTTCCAGGTATAGTAGTTTTGTTACCATTTATGGGAATAATGAATGATGTTCACTTAATTCAGGATCGCCAATTGCTTAGTTCCTAACGTGTTTGACATATCAACAGACAGTGGTGTGGGAGACATTTGGGGCCAAAATCTAAACTGCAGGGCTGAGAATTGTATGGTTTTCTATTTGTAAACATTTTGCACCAGTCACTAGATGAGAATTGTGTGTGTTTGATGAACAAATAACTGAAACTATGTCCCTTTTTCCTACACAGGAAGACCTCAGCCAGGAGGTGGCTGTGGAAGGTGGCAGTCAGGAGGAGGCAGGGGTTAGTGGCAGCCACCAGCTGGGTAGTGGCAGCCAAGAGGGGGCTAGGCCTCGGAGCCTGACTGACACCCAAACCCCTCCCCTCCGCCCTCCGTACAAAAGGGCGAGAAGGGGGGGTTATGCGGCACAGTCAGCGCTCCGGATGATCAGAGAGGCTTCAGACTCCCTACATGCCACACCCGCCGACGAGGAGACCTTTGGCTCGGTGGTTGTCACAAAAATGATGGGTATGGAGGTGGGGCAACGCAACATGTGTGAGGGGCTCATCCTCCATGTCCTAAATAAGGGTAGGGCTGGGGAGATGACCCCAGTCACACATGTTTGCCATAGTTACCATGCTCCGCCTCCTCCTCCTCCTCCTCCTCCTTCTGCCACCCCACCAGCACGACAGCCACAGCGTGGAAGGAAGCGTGGAAGGAAGACCTGAGAGTGACGACCTGCAATCAGTCTGGTGTGAGAGAAGATGGAGCCTCTTGTAGTACCAGAGCCTGGGGACCTAGATGGCATCTGCTGCAGTTCCGGATACTTTGGACTTCACGACCAGATTGCACTCCCCTTAATATACGTACTCCTCAGGCCCCCAATTTTCTACGCTTGGACAATGATGGTTGCCGTGGGGGGCCAAGACTTTGCAAATTCCCCAAGTTTCACCATGGCTGCGTTCCTCTTTGGTTTGTTGGTGTGACCTAAATAAAGGTTTTTTTGATTTGAAATAATCATTGACTATTGTGTTTTACTTTGCTACAATGACAGTTTTTCTTTGAGTAGGCTGGTACATTTCACTAATCCTAAAGTAGAATTAACAAGGGGCAACAACAACAAACAACCTCCTAGTAAATTTAAGCAAAAAATACAAATGTAAATAATGTGTTTTTGGTAATTTGAGACACACAACCCCCCACCAAAAAAAAAAAAAAAAAAAACATTCAAATATGTATTCCCCAAGAAAAAAAAAAAAAAGACAAATCATGGTAAAAAAATAACAAAGATTCTTTTCCGTTCAGAGTAAAAATAAACATGTAGTGTATAAATGCTGCAAAGTAATAAAGAAGTAAGTTTGTGAGAAGTGCGGGTGAATAGGAGCAGCTAAAAGATGTCATTCTTGTTGCATTGTAAAGAAAAAGAGAATGCGCTGCATTAAAGACATTTTAACATTGCAGCGTGACGAATGTGCTGTGTCGATTAGGAAAGGTAGTTTTACCTGACCGAGCGCTTCCGTCACAGAATTTCTTCTGAGCATGCGTAGCACTTTGTCCGTCGGACAAGCGTACACACGCTCGGATTTGGTGTGATCGGACCCGGGTTGACGGCAAATCTTTCCAGCAGGAGATAAGACTTTGTCCGACGGACAAACCGACGAACACTGTCCGATGGTGCATACACACGGTCTGATTTTTCAACAACCTTGTCCGATCGGACCAAATTGATGAAAAAGTCCGACCGTGTGTATGGGGCTTAAGAGTTACCTGCACAAAAAATATTAAAAGTCAGCAGCTACAAATACTGCAGCTGCTGACTTTTAATAAATGGACACTTACCTGCTCCAGGTTCCAGCGATGTCGGCAGAAGATGACGAGCAATTCTCTCGGCTGCCCCCGCCGCCATCCTCTGTCAGGGAATCAGGAAGTGAAGCGTTGCGGCTTCACTGCCTGGTTCCCTACTGCGCATGCGCGAGTCGCGCTGCACGTCTTTACTGGTCCCCGTTGTGTCCTGCGAACTCTGTTTCCCAGGACACAAAGGGGGGGCATCTGCGGCTAGGGGCGGGGCATCTGCGGCTAGGGGCGGCTAGCTAGTCCTGGAAGTGGGTGCAGATACCTGGATTATAATCCAGGTATCTGCACCCCCCTCTCCCCTGAAAGGTGCCAATTGTGGCACCGGAGGGGGGGGAGGAATCCGATAAGCGGAAGTTTAGGGTGGAGCTCTGCTTTAAATTATAACTAAAGGCAAAGCTTTTTTTCTTCATTTTGGATGGAGTAAGGGAGAGTTATAACCCCTGTTTGTTTGTTTTTTGCCATCCCTGTGTAGGCAGGTGCAATCTACTTTTTCCACTGCAGGCGGCGGTCTTCCACTTGTAGAGGAAGTCAAGAGCGACATAGTTCCTCTAAGGACACTGGGGAAGCTATCCTATTGGATGTTGCCACCCCATGTGACTCTAGCTGCCATCTTGGGTCAGATAGAGCACCAAACCTGTCTCTCAGTAGAGTTGGTAGAGTAGGGACAGGTACCCTGCCTGGTAGGGACAGAACTAGCAGCAGGGAAAGGTTCCTGATGAGGAGGATAAGCATATGGCTCGCAATTTCTCTAGACACCTTCCTGCTTGGGCACAAGATGGCCAAGCCACATTTTACCCCTCAACAGGCACAGTTTAACAGAATTCTGCTCTCTACACGTTGTTGGAACTGTGAATGTTCCCAGCTGGGCTGCCTTCCCACTGGTTTATTTGTTAACTGTCTCTGCATTCTTTCAATACAAGTTCTTTCATCACACTGGGACTGAGAGTGTTATTGCCGTGGCACCACGCTGCACCCCATGCACCACGCTGCACCCCATCTACATGCGTTCCACTGGGGAGATTTCACTTCCTGTCTCATATCCAAAACATAAAGTTAAAAGAAATCTATTTTAGTGCGGGAATCCCTGGTTGTCATCAAGGTCACCAAAACTAGTGTCCCCATTGGAAGATTTCCTCTCTTTTCCTGTTCTGATAACAACCCAGAATGTTGGATTTTTTTTTCACGTTCACCATTGGTGATAGAAGTAAGCGAGACAAATAGAGAGGATAAACAGGGGCACAGGCAGCAATAAAAACCTGCCAGGTGTTTTTATCCCTCTTCACTCTATCTGAAACTAAAACAAAGGTTTTGTTCTTTGTTATACTTTAACAATGTCAATAATAAATTAGAGTTCATGCCTTTGAATTAAAACTTTACTTTCAAATAGACATGTGCATTTTGTTTCGGAAATGGAAATGGAAATTCGGATGAATTTTTCATTATCCGGAAATTCGAATGCATCCAAATTACAAAAGTAACAAATTTAAACAACAAATTTAAACAAATCCGAAAAAAACGAACAAATTCGAAAACAAATTAGAATCGAATTTGAAAAAAATATAAAATAATTTTCTAAAAAATACAATAAAATAGAATATAAAATAATAAAGCAATAGAAAATATATATATATATATATATATATATATATATATATATATATATATATATATATATATATAAAATCATTTTTTTTATTATTCTGTTCTATTGTTTTTCTATGCTTTTGTATTCTATTATTTTCTACTCTATAATAATTAATTCTATACGAAATTCGAATTTCGGAACATGGCTTCTGAAGTTCGAATTTTGTATAGAATGAATTTGAATTTGAATAGAAAACATTACAATAGAAAATAATAGAAAACAATAGACTAGAAAAACAATAGAACAGAATAGAATAAAATATAATATATATTATATATTTTTCTATTCTGTTCTATTGTTTTCTATGCTATTCTTTTCTATTATTTTCTATTCTATTCTAATCTTTTCTATTCAAATTTAACACACCTGCTCCCCATTCACACCTGAGACCTTGTAACACTAATGAGTCACATGACACCGGGGAGGAAAAATGGCTAATTAGGCCCAATTTGGACATTTTCACTTAGGGATGTACTCTCTTTTGTTGCCAGCGGTTTAGACATGAATGGCTGTGTGTTGAGTTATTTGAGGGGACAGCACATTTACAGTTATACAAGCTGTACACTCACTACTTTACATTGTAGCAAAGTGTCATTTCTTCAGTGTTGCCACATGAAAGATATAACTAAATATTTACAAAAATGTGAGATACTGTGTATATATTACTATAGTGGACTGTTAGAAAATGCAGACATGCTGGGGCAAATGATGGTCAGGGATTGTGAACACACTACAGGTTTAGTTAGAGACTGGAGACATCCTGCAGAAGACAATGATAAACTGGGGGCATGTTAAATGAAGTAAGTAAAGATCACTTCTATTAACCTTTTCCAAATCATTGCTTCCATTCCCACTGCTGGGGTCCAAAGGCTGTACAATTAATACCAAAGCATTCATGTGATCGTAAGGACTATTCAGTGCCAAGGTTTTGCACCATGGACCTATATAGCAGAATGAAGCGTTATCTTCACACCTCACTTATTTTAGTTACAGATTTTTCTGATTCCTTTTATTGTATCTTACCATGTGAATCATTTAAAGTTTACTTCAAGTTTCACAATTATTCCAAACATTTATCAAAGCCACAAATGTAAACTTTAGAATACTAAGATTCAGGGTCCAGGAGTAGATATAATCAAAATAATTAAAGTGACACTAAATGATATCCTTTTTTTCCAAAAAATAATGCATACACATCCAATGACTCTTCCCAATGGCTATCAGAGAGTCCATGACAGATGTTCTCATAGGGTCCAGAAAATGTTAAAACAATGGTGTCATAACATCACAACTTGAGGGGTGGCAGCAAGACCGATCTATGTCTATGACCGATCTATGTGCCCAGATACAGGGATCGATCACCAGTCTCCACCACTTTAAAGCCTCATGTACACTGCTGCTGGTAAACGGATATTCAGAGCCAGTTGGATGCTTTTTTCAGCTGCCCCTGAACTCATCCAATATTAACTTATGTGTACATGTACACAGGTTCATTTAATGTTGTTTTTAGGCAGTTGAGTTTAGAGGCCTTGTTTGGAAAGTAAAAAAATTAGTTCAGATGCTGAGTTTAGAGGTATTTCAAGCGGCAAACGCTTATAAACGTGGCTAAAAGCAGTAACCCGCGTTTAGCCGGGTTTCGTTTACAAGCGTTTTTCATTTTTGGCTATTTTTGAATCATTTCTAAACGCAAACTTGGCAAAAGGCGTCTAAACACGGCATGTAAATGCGGTAAAACAGACATTTTAATCGTGGGTTAATATCTGTCAAGTTAAATCATTCAGGAGAGGTTGTATAAACGTCCCGTGGACATTAAGCCTAAGACAGGGTGCAGAAGTTCACATGATGGCAGACTCTGGTAAGTAAAAGGGTGTCTTAGAAGTTTCCCTTTTTTAAATTGTGGATTGGTAGTAGGGGGTAGGTTTGGAGGCATTTTTTTTCAGAGATGGGCTTTATGTGCTATTGGCTACCTAATAATTTCTTTTACCTCCAAAATCATGGGGTACAAAAAACCTTGGAAAATCACTTACCATCAAACACATTGTTTTCTATGCTTTTTAGCTGTAGCATGGAGTGTAGCTAATAACTGTTGCAGAACTTCTTCTTTTGTTGCTGCTTTATTATCCTTCTGCAGTGTGGACAGGGTTAAACTGAATATTCATTAATGCAGAAGTGTTGCAGTCATCTTTAAGGAGGCCACTTTGCGATGCTCATCTATAGAGTGTCTCCAGTGCAGGGGGCTGCCAGCTTGGCTGGATTTGTATTTATCCTAGAAGGTCTGTGGTTGGCTGCTGTAACATAGCAAGGCGAGCCAGGTCTGCAGCCCGCTGAGAGGAAGAAATAGGACAGTCTTAAAGCAGATGGGGTGAGAAAAAGAGACTGGACTGTCTGTTGAACAGAGAGACTGGCCTGCTGGCTGAATGGAACTCTGCCATAGCTGACCACAATCAGATGAGACCCCAGAGAGACTGCTCATTGCACAGAAAGTGTGAGGTGTTATTTGGATGCCTGGTGAGATCAGACTGTACTAGAATGTACCCCCACCACTTGTAAGTAAGTAAAAGAGGGACTATCTAAGCGAGATTAAAAGAAAGACATCACAGCAACTCTTGAACTGAACAAGAGCACATGTCCAGGAACCCAGAAAAGAGCACCCTGGGTCTGGGAAAACACTAATATTGCACAAGTTAATCTGTTGTCTGCTGGGATTTGTTGTGCTTTCTTCCAGGGCCGAAACTCGGCAGGTCAATGTTTTTTTCCCTTTTTCATCATTCACTGGCCAGTGGGAATAAAACAGGGACTGTCAAAGCAAGATACGACTTTAAATACTGTTGCCAGGTAAAAGCAATTCAGGTTTGTTAATTATTGATAGTCAGAATACTGCAGGTGTTTAAATATATCTCTTACAGTAACCCTGTTGTCTTTTTGATTGTTTGTATAAGTACACTCGCTAATCCTCTATTCATTTTGGCTGCGCTTGCTCTAAGACCCCTTTGACACTCGAGGCGCTCGAAAACTGCCCATTAAACGTTTTGCGGTGCTTTTGTGGCATTAGCGGTGCGCTTTTTTTTAAGGCCACGTATCAAAAAAAAACTTTTTGCGGAGCCTTTGAATCGCTTTCCGTGCACTTTTCAGGTGCTTCCCATTAATTTCAATGGAGAGGGGCGTTTTTGAGACGCTTTTTTAAGTGCTCCAAACATGCTCCAAAGATGCTGCTTGCAGGACTTCTTTCGCTGCCCCGCCAGTGCCCCGTCCCAGTGTGAAAACATCCATTGAAATGAATGGGAAGCAGTTTTCAGGAGCTTTTCAGGTGCTATTTTAAGCGCAAAAGCGCCTGAAAAGCACCTCAGTGTGAGATGGGTCTTAAAAATTCTTTGAAATTTATCAATGTGTGTCGGTAATTGCTGGATGAGCGAGGTGTGTCATCTTCAGGTGAGCAGAGAAATCACAAGGCAATTCAGCGGCTCCTCCGCGCTGTAGTGCTACACAACAATTTACATTTTGTGTGCAAAACATGCCCCAATACTTTTACATGCCCCAGTTCTCACAAACACTCACTGTAATTGGCTCCAGGTCTATGCTGCCACTGCCCCAAACTTCTGAATGAGTGAAGCATGCTCCCTGACTGCTTCACATGAGCACTGAAGTAAGGACAATGAAATCCAGTCGATTTCAGTCACTCACAGGGAGGAACATGGAAAGGGGACTGGCTTTCCACCGGGGCTATGTGTTCTTGTGGACGCAGGGAGATTCAGCCACATTGCTAGCCAGAAGTACCCACACACAGGCGACTCCATTGGGCCCTATAATGTAAAGGTGCCACCCTGAATCCAAGAGCTGGGCTAGGTGCTGAGAGGACCAGTCAAATCAAGAGGAAAGGACAAGCTGAATACCCAGAGAAGCAGCATGCAGTCTCTATCTTAGCAGTAGAAATTGCTTTTAAAAAAAAAGGCTTTAATATCACTTTAATGTGTGAAAAGGTAAACATCTCAGTGTTAACCACTTGAGTCTATAAACCTTGTTCTTTCCAATATTCCATAAAGTCCCAAAGCTTTTTGAGATATCTCCATTCTGCCCTGTATACCTTTTAGTGTTTTATGTCTACCCTAGTGTATTATACATCATTTTTTTTTTTTAGTAACAGAAAGGGCTTTAATTTGACTGCAGATTTAAATTGTCAAGGTTTTTATTAGAAAGAAAATAGTAAAACATTGGAATGTGTTTTACTTTAATTATTCCCAATGCAACTTTAACCTAATTTGCACACGCACGGATAAAAACCCAAAGATATAACTGCCAAAGTCTGCTGATTAGCAGGATATCACATAAGTGTGATTTTTTTTTTTTTTATGCAACATAGCAGTCTGATAAAGCTGGAAGTGAACATTAGCATTTCACTTTAGGAGAGCTGTCTTCCACTTCCTATACTACATAACTTCACATTGCGACTCACACAGCAAAAATAAAATCTATTTGTGTATGTTGTTAGCATAACACGGAGAAGTCAGGTTGGTATAAACACAAATTAGCACAATGACATTTTCACAGACTTGCAGTCGTTAAAATTTCACATGACCTTGTGTACACTTATGTGAGCACTTGACCTGGATGTCCTCTAGGTCATTCAGTGTAATTTTCAGTACCTGGGTATTATTCTGGGGAGGATTTTTTTTTTAATTGAATTATGTAATTTTAATATCTTTTATATTTTAAGATGGTGTGAGGATTGGCGAATGAAGAGAGGTATATCTCCCTAAGAATGTTATTCTTTTAGTGATTCTGCTTTCACAATATGTATTTTGTGTGTGTACTGTATATGCTAGTTTTTAAAGAGTTTTTTAACCTCCCTGGCGGTAATCCCGAGTGTGGCTCGGGGGTTAAATTTTAGTACCATCAGCGGTAACCCGAGCCACACTCAGGATTGCATCTCAGGATCCTGGTCCAGGTTACTTACCTTGTCACCTTGTCCACCCGCTGTGTCTGCGGGCTGTGAAAACACGGAACTCGCATTTGAGAGAATGACATCTCAAATCGCGGTGCGGGTCTGCCGCAATTGTCGCACGATAAAACGTGCTGCAATATCAGGATGCATGTCGCCCCAAAGTAGCTCCTGAACTATGTTTGGGTGGCATGCATCCCACGATGCGGGTTGCCGCAAAAGCAGCACATTTTATCGCGGCAGACCCGCACTGCAATTTGAGATGTCATTCAAAGGAATAGCATCTCAAATGAGAGTTCCGTGTTTTGTCATTCAGACATCGGCGCTGTCAAATCGCGGGGCAGATCCGCAGCAAATCTGCTCACGATTCAAAACGCTGTACTGTGACTGCAACCTTAAGGAAGGAGAAAAAGTGCCAAAACTATTTTTTTTTTTTAAATCTAATAAAAATGAAAAAGTAAATCAATTAAAAATTAAAAACAATATGAAAATACCTTCTTCCCCCATTTATCCTCAAGTCCCAACAAATATTTTGGATGTTCTGCAAATGTATACACTGATCACAAACTGTGAAAATGGTGTGGTAGTTTCTGTTAGCGCAGATCAGACTTGATCTTATCTAAATGTTAAACTAGCAAATTGCACAAACATATTCATTTTGTGCACCACAAGGTAATGTTATAAAAGAGAAAAAAAGTTTTTTTTTAAACTTTACCAATGAGCTTTACTTTTGTCATATAAAAATAGCATGCATGCAATATTCTTTTAGCCAGAGGACTTTGTTGATTACATTTTGGAGCAAATAAGTATAATGGGCTGTGTAAATTACAAAAAAAAACACTGGATTTTTTTTTGTAAAAATGCGTATTTCCAGCATGTCTCCTAAATTAGGAAAATGCCCTGGGACCCAATGGAAGAAAGAGGGACTTAAATAGTTAAACAGACGGTATTTTTTTTGTGGCAAAGTTCTTGACCAATGACATTTGATTGTTTTGTAATTACTTTTAAAGCCTAAAGACAAGATATGTTTATTATTAGAATGAATTATAAACTGTGCAATGATTTCAGCTTAGCGTAGAATTATATTAGAATATTGTTCTCTTTCTATAGCAGCAAAAAGTTTTCACCGTAACACAATGCTGCATGCGCCCTGTTTTAGAGCTATACAATTTTTGATGGTACATTCACCCACCAGGCCACGACTATAAATTTAATTTGCTTTGGCAATGACTGCACAGATCTGGAGAGAATATGCTATATAACTTGCCAAGCCGCCCTGCAATTGTTCCTCTGCAAATCCATAGTCCCACCAAAGACCCATAACACTAAAAACTGTACAGTTTAATTCAATGATAAATGAACCAAAAATATGCTTTGGAGATTTCATTTTGAAAATCATAGAAAGATTTGGCAACTTTACATATATTAAACATATTGCCAACAGAATAGTGGAGGTTACTGTCAGGCAAAGTAATATCTAGTTTAGACTTAAGCAATTATGTCTTATTTTACTTTATCTGTGAATGGATGGAGTATTACAAAGCAAAAAAGACAACAGCACAATGTATCATTGATAGGGTGACTATATTACAGCTTTGCATGTATTTGTAATTTTAATATATAAAAAAAACTAGCCTGTCGTCATACTCAAAGTTGGCAGCTCAGCCTATTTAGGTTCTACCTTTCTTTGGTATCTTGGGTTTCTCTGCGGCTATCATACATAACCAGTGGCGGCCACTCCATTAGGTGGGCAGGGGCACTGCCCCCCCCCCCCCAGTCCTTGGGCTTTGATTTACACATTCGTGTTTTTATTATGTTACAATTATAGGTGTGCAGTGGTTTGTCTGCCGCCCACCCCAAAAATAGGAGCACCAGCCGCTACTGTACATAGCATACACACACTGTTCAGTTTGTTACCAAAAACACGTCTTCCTACTTAAAGTGGCTGTAAACCTCAGTCATGGAATTTAAATATATTCAAATATATCTGTAGTGTTTCCTTATCTCTCTCCAAGCTCTAAGTGTCGTTTCTCTCTGTTTCTTCGTTCCTCTGTTTTCAGCATGAGTCACTTCATGAGATAAATTTGTGTCGGGGGAAGGGGGCTCAGAACGAAGCTTGTCTATTCCTAACAAAGTTCTTCTGCTGTCTGGAGGGGGTGTGTGCCTTTCCTCCAATCAGCTCTCACACACTAACTGCAGTCTCTCCGCCCCCTCCTCTGTGCTGCTGACAGATGAAGAAAGGTTTTTTGCATGATCTGCAAATAAACAAGTAAAACCTATGTAGGAGGATTTGTTTCATCTCTGTGTATCATCTAAGGCTTTTCACTTCACTGGGTATACAGTATCTCACAAAAGTGAGTACACCCCTCACATTTTTGTAAATATTTTATTATATCTTTCATGTGACAACACTGAAGAAATTACAATGTTCTACAATGTAAAGTAGTGAGTGTGCAGCTTGTATAACAGTGTAAATATGCTGTCCCCTCAAAACTCAACTTAACACACAGCCATTAATGTCTAAACCGCTGGCAACCAAAGTGAGTACACCCCTAAGTGAAAATGTCCAAATTGGGCCCAAAGTGTCAATATTTTGTGTGGCCACCATTATTTTCCAGCACTGCCTTAACCCTCTTGGGCATGGAGTTCACCGGAGCTTCACGGGTTGCCACTGGAGTCCTCTTCCACTCCTCCATGACGACATCACTGAGCTGGTGGATGTTAGAGACCTTGCGTTCCTCCACCTTCCGTTTGAGGATGCCCCACAGATGCTCAATAGGATTTAGGTCTGGAGACCTGCTTGGCAAGTCCATCACCTTTACCCTCAGCTTCTTTAGCAAGGCAGTGGTCGCCTTGGAGGTGTATTTGGGGTCGTTATCATGTTGGAATACTACCCTGCGGCCCAGTCTCCGAAGGGAGGGGATCTTGCTCTGCTTCAGTATGTCACAGTACATGTTGGCATTCATGGTTCCCTCAATGAACTGTAGCTCCCCAGTGCCTGCAGCACTCATGCAGACCCAGACCATGACACTCCCACCACCATGCTTGACTGTAGGCAAGACCCACTTGTCTTTGTACTCCTCACCTGGTTGCCGCCACACACACTTGGCATCATCTGAACCAAATAAGTTTATCTTGGTCTCATCAGACCACAGGACATGGTTCCAGAAACCCATGTCCTTAGTCTGCTTGTCTTCAGCAAACTGTTTGCGGGCTTTCTAGTGCATCATCTTTAGAAGAGGCTTCCTTCTGGGACGACAGCCACTCAGACCAATTTGATGCAATGTGTGCGATGTATGGTCTGAGCACTGACAGGCAGATCCCCCACCCCTTCAACCTCTGCAGAAATGCTGACAGTATTTATTCGGCTTTTTCCCAAAGACAACCTCTGGATATGACGCTGAGCACGTGCACTCAACTACTTTGGTCGACCATGGCAAAGCCTGTTCTGAGTGAAACCTGTCCTGTTAAACCGCTTTATGGTCTTGGCCACCGTGCTGCAGCTCAGTTTCAGGGTCTTGGCAATCTTCTTATAGCCTAGGCCATCGTTATGTAGAGCAACAATTAATTTTTTCAGATCCTCAAAGAGTTCTTTGCCATGAGGTGCCATGTTGAACTTCCAGTGACCAGTATGAGAGTGTGAGAGCGATAACACCAAATTTAACACACCTGCTCCATATTCACACCTGAGACCTTGTAACACTAACACCGGGGAGGGAAAATATCTAATTAGGCCCAATTTGGACATTTTAACTTAGGGGTGTGCTGACATTTGTTGCCAGCGGTTTAGACATTAATGGCTGTGTGTTTTGTTATTTTGAGGGGACATAAAATTTACACTGTTATACAAGCTGTACACTCACTACTTTACATTGTAAGATATAATAAAATATTTTCAAAAATGTGAGGGGTGTGCTCACTGTTTTGAGATACTGTATGTGAGTCACATGATGCTGGGGAGGGAAAATGGCTAATTGGGCCCAATTTGGACATTTTCACTTAGGGGTGTACTGACTTTTGTTTCCAGTGGTTTAGACATTAATGGCTGTGTGTTGACTTATTTTGAGGGCACAGCAAAGTTACACTGTTTACAAGCTATACATGCACTACTTTACATTGTAGCAAAGTGTAATTTCTACATGAAAAGATATAATAAAATATTTACAAAAATGTGAGGGGTGTGCTCACTTTTGTGAGATGCTGTATGTGAGGGTTTACAACCACTTAAAGAAAAAGGAACACCTTACATGCAGATGAGGCATGCCACGGCAAAACCAATTATGTCTACATTGCACAGAATATTGGTAGTGACTTAAAGAGGCATAAAATTGAGCCTACTAGCAGTATACACTGCAGACATTGGTATGTGCTAGTTATCCCTGGACATACCCTAATTACTATGTATGGTGCCGCTTTCCCCTACGGCCTGGGCTTCCTCTTGTGTTGCCCCCCCCATCCCCGCTGTCCCACAGTGCTGCTGGCTTCCCTCCACTATTCTCCCCCTGGCTGATGTGGGGGATATTTCAGGATGAAGAGCAGGGAAAGGGGCTAGAAAATATGTAATTTACCGGTGGTTTCCTTTTCTAAATGAACACAGCGAACATACTCACTGTGTTCATTCATAGTGGAAGCATAGTAAACCATGTTTACTATGCTTCAGTTTGTGAATGAACAGGAAGCCACTCAGCACAGAGCACAGAGCACTTCCCATTCAGCTGAGGCTGCAGAGAAAAGCATGTGTGTTTGAGCTTTGTGGTACACACTCTAATGCAATAGGATGAAATTGCAAGAAATGTAGCTCCACTTTAGAAAAAACTTGATTAAAACAGTTGAAAACTCTTTAGAAATCAACAAGTGTTTAGCCAGGAAATGTTGGGTTCTCCTACTGCTTCCATAATTATTATTTCCTTATACTTGTGTAGCACTAACCCCCGAAGGAGCTGCTGGTTTGATTTGGGCTTACCGTTACCTTACCTGCTTGTAGCTTCCTCTTGGGGATCCTGTGGAAAGTGGACCAAAGAATGTTGAAACTGACATTGAATCCTCTTTTGGGTTATTTATTTAGGGGAACAAAGTCTCTCAATAAAGGGTAGAGAGGAAGGAGTGAGTTCAGGCACCTGGTACTGCGGGTTCACGTTCTCTTTTAAGATCTAGAAGACAATAGTTCCTCTCGCTAGATCCAACCACCACCGGATAAGTCCCTCTCACTGGACCTAGCAGCCGGTGGGGTATTTAACACAGTCTCTGCCACAGACGTGTGAAGTTAAACTTTAGCGTCACTGAGAGATTGAAGAATAATTCCAAATAATACCAGTCATACTGTAAGTAATGTGATCCGGGTTGCGTCCTTCAACTCATTCTCCAGGCTCCTCCAGAGAAGCCAGCCTTGCGCTCGGTCTTCCCCTGAAAGAGTCCCCCCCTGGATCCTCCAGTTGCTGGGCGTTTCCCTTCAGATGAAACGGCACCGGACCATCCCTGGATCAATAGGCTCCAAGAGTCGCTTGGGCCTATCCTCTCAGCTGCGTTGCCTTGGGCCAGCCAGCCCCGAGACACAGGATGCATAGTCCCGCACCCCAGGCCAGGAGGGCCATGAGACTGGGTCAGGAGGACCACCAGAACCAAAAAGACAGAAAATAATCCCACGCCAACATGGCGTTGGTACCTTAAATACCACCCCCCAGAATGCACAGCAGGAAGACACTACCACTGGGCTGGTTCCGAGAGATAAATGGCATTCAATACATCCAGCTAGACTGCATTTCTACTCTTGCCGGCAGTGACAGCGTCACCTACGGTCAAGGAGAACCCAGTGCAACCCAGCTGGACTGGTACAGAAACCAGTAATTTCGAGAAATTAGCCTGAAACCCAACTGTGGCTTCAGGCAACTTAAATTTGAAAAAACAATAGCGTCTGCTCGTCAGGAGACAACGCTACACTTGGACCCAGCAATACACTGACACATCAATGGCAATACATGGGCTTAAGTAAAACTAGCAACATGCCTTAAAAAAAGAGGAGTTGGCTAAATAGGCTTGAAATAGTGAATGCAGTAGTTCAATAACAGCTGCACAAGCTAATATCAGAAATATACAGTAAGAAATATAAGAAAATTAATAGGGTTGGTGTTTGTTCTTTTTACCCCCTGTGAGAAAGCACGTAAAAAAACACTGTATCAATAATGAAACAAATTGTCCTTGGAATGGAATCAGAGGAATAAGACAAATTAGACAAATTAATGAGCCTCCCTTTTGACCCTGGACTGGCCAGAAGGCAAATCTGTCATAAAGTCTGCCAGTGGTAGGGCCTTTTAAACTCAACAGTGGAGCATTCAGCCTTCAACAAAATGTATTTCTGATCCA
The DNA here is from genome assembly GCA_028564925.1 of Lithobates sylvaticus. Taxonomy (NCBI): domain Eukaryota; kingdom Metazoa; phylum Chordata; class Amphibia; order Anura; family Ranidae; genus Lithobates; species Lithobates sylvaticus. The sequence continues at coordinate 385,936,290 of CM053027.1, read as the reverse complement.
CAAGGTATATTCATATACTGTACATATAAGTCCCCAAGCAACTGTCAGTAAGATAGAAAGGGTGTCTCCTTGACAAAGCTTTTTTCCCCAAACAGGTTAAGGCAAAGTTCAACACAACATTGAATGTTCAAAGGCTGCTCGTCAATCTGGCATCTCCTAAGGCCTCTCCCTCTCTCTCTCTCTCTCTTTCTCTGGTGACTCCTGGGACTCCCTTCCCCCTTATGGTTCATGGTGGTTCATGGATCTCCTCCTCATGCTCCCAGCCTGCATGTCTCCCTCCATGCAGGCTCCTGGGCAGCCTAACTTTTGCCCACCTACCCACATCTGTGTTTAGGTCAAAGTGTAAGGGGCCCTCCATAGAAAAAGACTCCCTTAAAGAGTGAAGACCCTTCTACAGGGAGCAAAAGAGACTATCCTGGAAAAAGTGAGACTAATCAAACATGGCAATATTGCATTTAAACCTTGTCACAGGATACATTTTTCTTCTGCTAAACAAATGTATTTTCATCCTGGCATTCACCCTGTGTAGTGTATCCCTCTTATAGTTAAAACCCCATTAGTTGCTGGTATCATCTTCTGAATGGCCCTGGTACCAAGCCTCTGAGAATGTATTGGTTCATGCACTTCCCCCTCTACAATCCCACTGCAGCTTCACACCGCAGGGTATGATACAGAGGATGAAGAAGAGCATAGAATCATGTGGACTTTTGTTAGAAGCCTCATGAACCTAGCTCCTTTGAATGAAAAAAAAAAAACTCAAAAGATGATAACTAAGGTACAAATGAAGAATTCAATGGATATTGTATAGACACTCACCTACTGGGCACTTTGACCCCCTTCCTGTCCAGGCCAATTTTAAGCCTTCAGAGCTGTCTTACTTTGAATGACAATTGTACAGCCATGCAGCACTATACCCAAATTAAATCTTTATAATTTTTTGATACAAATAGAGCTTTCTTTTAGTGGTAGTTAATCATCACTCGTTTCTTTATTTTTTGCTCAACATATGAAAAAAGACTGAAAAAAAGTTTTTTCTTAGTTTCTGTTATAACATTTTTCAAATAAGTAGTTGACCTTCTCAGAAGAGTTAATGCGCTTATCTTTGTAATGTATTTCATAGACAACAATATGTGTTTTTATATTGTATGTACCGGTAATAATAATTTTTTTTTATACAAACTGTATGATATAGGAAAAATTTTCTTTTTGCATGGTAAGTGTGCACACTGGGGGAAATTTAAAGTCCCAAAATACTCTCTGTCCTTTCAAATGGTGTTTTCAAATAAGTTGTTTTTCTTCTTCACTGGTGTGTGCTGATGAGGCTGCACTGATGTGCACTGGTGAGGCCGCACTGATGTGTACTGGTGAGGCCGCACTGATGTGCAATAATGGGCACCGATGAGGTTGCACTGATGAAGCAGCACTGATGATGTGGCAGTGATGGGCAATGATAAGCTGCACTGATGAGGGGGCACTGATGAGTCTGCACTGATGAGGCAGCACTAATGGACACTAATAGGTGGCACTGATAAGCAGCACTGCTGGGCACTGATAGGCGGCACTGATGGGGCTGCACTGATAATCAGGGCATGATGATCAGTGCCCTGATTATCAGTGTAAATGTGCCCTGTCAGTTTTGCCGGTTATTGGCTCTCCTTTCCTCACACAGTGACAGTACAAGAGGAAAGAAATGCTGATAACCGGCAAGTTAGTTTACATGTAATCAGCTGTGATTGGCCTTTCACCTCAATCTGTGATCAGCTGTGTCCAAAGGACACAGCAGTAACAGGTCGCTCAGGAGTTGTGTTCTGGGAGGACATCCATGGATGCCCATACGCCCATTTCTCTTTTTTCAAACGTAAACTTTGACTTTACACTCTTTTTATTTATATATCATTATTTTTATTATTACTGGTACTCATATAGCGCCATCAATTTATGCAGCTCTTTACATATTTTTTATACATTCATTGCATTGCAATGCATTGCGATGTATCATAGTGCATCTGAAAATGCTGCACATAAATGCAATATTCTTTTTTTTTCTCAGCGCACACCAACACAGCATGTTGGTGTGAACTGAAGCAATAGGGCATGAAACAAATTACAGTTATGTGATGGGACTGCATTGGGCAACACACAAAGCCAACAGGGACATGAGCCCTAATTAATTTTAACTGATGTCTAACTAGTGCCACTGTTTAATTTGATGATATTTGTACAACAGTAGATTTAAAATTTCGGGGAGGTAGAATAACCAGTCTTTTGTCAACCATACAGTATTTTTGTATGTCTTTAGGTCTGCATTTATAACACCAAGATTGCATTAGAATACAAACTTTTGTGCATCCAAATCCCTGCCTCGAAATTTCCTTCTTCTGTTTGATCAGTTTGCTACATTTTGGAGTAGCACATAGAGGTTTTCCACCAGTTAATGAGTTTGCATAAAGATTTCTGTTAGGGTGATACCTAAACTGACACCAGAAAAAATGCCCTGGTGAGGCTGTGCAAACCACTAGAGGTTTTCATTTCTGTGTAGTTGCAAAGGTTGCACAAGGTTATACTCAGCATGACATCACAGGAACTGCTAAATTGGATGGCTGGGATCCAGCACCATAGGGCGATACATGAAAGACACTGCTGAACGTGTGAAGGGTTACCATCACCAGGGGTGAGCCCACAGCAGTGAACCTAGGGGTGCTAATTACATCTGCGTGAGCCCATGCTGCTTCCATGTGTCATTTCAAGGCAATAGAAATGCTAGGAATGTATAACAGCGATTTGACAAAATGTTATGTTCAACTGGTTATAACTACAGTGCAGCATTATTATTAAAACAGAAAGGCGTACACGCGAAACAGTGTCACTTTTGTATTCGTTTGTTATTTTCTTTCATGTATACAACACAGTTTTTAAAACTCTAGCAACTTTTAGCTCAGTTTCTGGCAACTTAATTAGAGGTAACTCTTGCTGTACTAGCTACTATTTCTGAAGGCATACTTTGATCCAGTAAAAACATTGTATTAAATCTGGATAAAAAGGCTCTGCAAACCCATATGACATCAAGTTATGTGCACTTGTTTGTTTATTCCTTGTATGAAACCTGCAGCAGAATCCATGTTTAACGTATTTTAAATGAACTGAATGACATTTACATGCATGGCAGTCTAAAGCAGCCTTTTTCAACCAGGGTTCCTTCAGCTTTCTTCAGGGGTGCCTTGGCAAAATGCTTAAAAAATGCCCCAAATTGCCCAAACATTGTCAACAGGCCAGCGGGTGGATCAAGTCTACCTTTTAGTTACACAAACCCACAGATTTTCATTGTGCACCATTACAACCTTCCAACCACTGCCATTCTAACAACCAATTGGCATCATTGGTTGATAAGAAGGACGTCGGACGCCTGCACAGCATTCTTGTTTGTTCCTCCGCTGCTTCTCTCCATCAGCACTGGAGTCATATTAGCTGAGTGAGGGAGAGAAAATGAGAGAGAAGAGAAACATTGGAATACTAGGCAATACCAGTGTGCAAACATGTATTTGCTCTGGAAGAATAAATCACCTATGTCCCATGTGTGTGGATGTTGCTTCAATATGTAAAACTATTATTTTTTTCATTTTACAATGGAATGCCTTAAGATTGTGGAGATTAAAGCGGTGTTCCCCCAAAAAAAGTAAAAGCCAGCAGTTACGCATACTGCAGCTGCTGTCTTTTAACAACAGGACACTTACCTATCCCAGGGTACACCGATGTCGACACCACAGCTGATGTTTCCATCAGCTGTCGGGTTCTGCCGCCACCATTGCGGATAAGGGTACCCAGCAGTGTAGGCTTATGGCTTCACGCCGGGAACCCTACTGCAAATGCGCAAGGCCCCGCTCCTCTCTCCTACTGGCCCAGCTACAGGGAGAGAAGGAGGGAGGAGGAGGGAGCCCCACGGTGATGTCAAGGGCCGCGGCCCGGACTCCCAAAGTGGGAACAGATACCTGTCAAAGAAAGGTATGCTGTCCCCCTCCCCCCCAAAAGGTACCAATTGTGGCACCGGAGGGGGAGAGGAGATACTTTTGGGTGGAACTGTGCTTTAAAGGTTGAGAAACACTGGTCTAAAGCCATGCACAATGGATCGCTTTTCAGGAGCCAGTAGAGCAGTGGCTTGCAGAAGTTCAGGAGTAAGGATGAGCCCGGTGTTCGATTCGAACCCATGGTTAAAACTATTGGGGCCGCTCGCAGGCCACAGGAAAAGTGGGGGGGACGAGAGCGGCCCCCCCTCTCGCCTGAACCGTACCAGGCCACATGCCCTCAACATTGGGAGGATGCTTTGGGGGTCTAAGACCCCTAAAGCACATTGTCCCCATGTTGATAGGACAAGGGCCTCTTCCCCACAACCGTGCCCAGTGGTTGTGGGGGTCTGCGGGCGGGGACCCCCAGATCCCGCCCCCCCCCCTGTGTGAAATGGTTAGGGGGTACAAAAGTACCCCTACCATTTTAAAAAAAGCCAAAAAAAAAAATGACAGGAGAAAATCTTTGACAATTCCTTTATTAAAATCTTCTTTCTTCTTTCTTCATCCTTCGGTTTCTTCAGCTTCTCCTTCCCTCATCTTCTTCCATCTTCTTCTTCCTCCGATCCGCTTCTTCTTGCGCTGGTCTTCTCGTCCTTCTCGTCCGGCATCTTCTTCCGTCGGCGTCGGTGTCGGTGTCTTCTTGGGCCGCTCCGCGCAATGGGAGGCTCCCGCTGTGTGAGGCTCCGCTCCATCTGACAGGTCTTTTATAATGGAATGGTGACCCCGCCCCCTCTGACGCACAGAGACGTCATGGGGAATTCCATGATGGCTTTCCCCATGATGTCAGAGGGGGGGGGGGTCACCAGGTGCCCTCCGTTTTAAAAGACCTGTCAGATGGAGCGGAGCCTCACACAGCGGGAGCCTCCCATTGCGCGGAGTGGCCCAAGAAGACACCGACACCGACACCGACGCCGACGGAAGAAGATGCCGGACGAGAAGGACGAGAAGACCAGCGCAAGAAGAAGCGGATCGGAGGAAGAAGAAAATGGAAGAAGAAGATGGAAGAAGGATGAAGGAAGGAGAAGATGTACCCCCTTACCATTTCACACGGGGGGGGCGGGATCTGGGGGTCCCCCTTGTTAAAGGGGGCTTCCAGATTCCGATAAGCCCCCCGCCCGCAGACCCCCACAACCACCAGGCACGGTTATGGGGAAGAGGCCCTTGTCCTCATCAACATGGGTCATTTTTTTTGGCTAGGGTTCCCCTTAAAATCCATACCATACCTCAAGGGTCTGGTATGGATTTTGAGGGGGACCCTACGCCATTTTTTTTTTTGGCTGGGATCCCCCTTAATATCCATCCCAGACATGAAGGGCCTGGTTATTGAATTTTTTTTACTGAAATATTGCAGAACAAAATTGTGTACAGAAAAGTTGAAAGAAAAAGATTACTTTGATATTTCAGTCACACAATGCAGCTTTTTCATGGTAACACCTTTCACGTACAAAAGTCCTCCACAGGTACTTCAGTTCCTGCCATTACCTAATCCCTCAGGTTCAAGTGATATGTGTTCTCTAGGGAGTGCTCGTGACAGGTGCAGGGGTACTTCTGCTGCATAAACCAAGTTCATCATATCAGTATAGAATTTAGCAGATGGTTAACCATTTATAAAGTGGCACTTAATAAGTATTTTATAGTTATCTGAAAGTACAGGATATGATTTGAAAAACATTTTTACACAATTATTGGGTACTGGTGACTGCAAGTAAAACTGCTTAAAATACAGTGAAGTATACCTGGTAAAGATTGGCTTAGTAAGAACGGTAAACACTTTTAAAGATAAGAAACACAGATCCAATCTGCTATGCAGTGTGCAATATTTCTACCAAGTATATTTGTACATTTATATACTATATACATTGGAAGTAGGCTTGAAATGTTTTGAATTTTTGTTTGTCTACAAATAAAGGAACCAAATTGGCTTTTCAAAAAGAATGCATTCGCTGTAGATTAAACCATGGTGCTGAATTATAAAAACAAAATCTGTGACCAGAAAAGTGTCATTATTTTTTCAAGTTCAAATGAAAGGATGGAAGCAAACATCTAACGATGCTACACAAACAGCAGATACTGTTATTTTTACTTTTTAAGGTTGAAATCCAGGGGGAAAAAAATCCTCCCTTGCAGTGGGGCTGCCATGGTTAAATGCTCTTTTACACCCAAAGTAAAGGACCTTTACTTATCTAATCCCATACTCCCACAGGTTCCCTCCATGATAAACAACTGCCTCTTCTCTAAGGTACTCCATCACTCACAAGCACTCTGACATCATCAAGCATAGCAGGGTTTCTCAACCAGGGTCCCTCCAGAGGTTGCAAGGGGTTCCTTGAGCAATGAGCAATTTCTGCCACTCAGATAAGTTCCCACGGACACCATTGATATTTATAGTTCTGTGTAAGTGGGTTATTCTTCCCAATCACCACAAGTTTAAGGAGCATTTTTCCCACTGACCATCACACTAATTTGCCATGAGTTGTAGATATAGTCATTTTTGGCAGGGGTTCCCTGAGACCAAAAAGTAATTTCAAGGGTTTCTCTGTGTTGAAAAGGTTGAGAAAGTTTGAGTATAGTGTAGGACCATTTGCTCTGCTTTGTACATAAGGATACCTAGGGCCTGTCCAAAGGCAGAAAATCAGAGAAAATATGAGAGCACCAGATACTAGCAAGCAAGGAGCAAGGGATAGGGTAAGTAAAAGTCCTTGTTACTGGTATTCCTGGCTTTAACTCTATCCTAACCTGAATGCAAGATGCACAAATGAATATGTTTAAAATACTTAGATGAAAGGAAGCTGCCTTATGTAGGAAAATTCATTTTTGTGAATATGCAGTGAAATCAGTTTCTTCTACCATTCAGTATTTTGGTGGCAAAAAATAATTTAACAAAGACTTGAGAGCAAATCAACATAACGTATAATAAATCCCTCTTTGTATGTGCTCTCTAATTGACTTCATGTATGTGTTTAGACTTAGAGCCATTTGGAAGCATGGATAGATTGTTCAGACCATATCATATAGATGAACGGCAAAATCTGACTGGCCATACAAGACCAAAGTTCAAGAGCAAGGCCTTTGTAATATTAAAGCGCTGAAATCCTTTTGCCTACAAGCAGTCAAGTTGCTATCTACACAATTTGCTTGTCTATGGCTAACCTAAATGTTACTCATTTGTATGAAACATAAACACTGATTGCTATTTTTTTTTAAAGAGGACGTCTCCATAGAAATGTTGAACACAACAGCTCAGACAATTTACTTTTAGATGATGAATTGGTCTGAACATAAATTCCTTTTCCCGTAGCTCCACATAAAGTCTATTTACTATGACTTTTGCTGATTTGGTGAAAGAGGTTTTTCAGATCATCAAACTATGGCCAAAAGGGAAGATGACAAAAAGCCAATCAAAAGCTGGGCAGATGTTTAAAATGCTTTTTGCTACTCGAGATTGTGATCCAACAAAAGCAATTATGTCTCTGCGTTCTCAATTTGAAAGCATTAGCAAAGAGCTTTGAGGTTTCCAGTGCTGGTGTCCTATCTGCATTCAGTTAACTGAACAGAAGGTATCATAAAAGTAAATATAGCCAAAGGCGAACCATTTCCAAAGCAAGCACATAATTTGGGAAAACTGAAGAGTTAAAGGGAATCATAACCATGCAGGTGAAATATAAACAATTGAAGAAGCCATAAGAAGATGAAATGCAATGTTACTTCCATATGATGAAAGAATAATAATCATAAAATCCTAAACCTTCGGAACATCAAGGTGAAAATAACAATTTCAAAGCCTATAAACATGCGAGGTAATTGGAACCATGATTATAAGTGGTTTGTTTTAATGGTAATCAAAGTCTTTTTTTAAGTTTGCGCATCATTTTTCAGCTACTGCTTTCTCTCTTTCTTTCCTGGAGGTCCAGATTTAAGCTATTCGTGCATGATGGCTTCATATTGTTGAGTGATCAGACCCTCAAAAGATTTTTTTTTTCTCCCATCATGGACATACATTATTCAGTATAAAACATACAGACTCATCTGTTCAATTGTTTTCAAGACAACAATCCCACACATACCTATTTAACTAAAGTCCAAATGTTGGCAAACAGTATGACATTTTAAACGTGCTGTGAACTCACCTGTCTAAATTGTGTAATATAGTCTTGCAAATTTTGTAATCTAAAGATCAGAAAGCCGCCCAGTTCTGAACTAACTTTTCTCTATAGAAGATGAAGCAATAGAGCTTGATCTAGGACCCACCTAACACAGTTCAGATGGTGTAACTGCAGCAACACACCAAAGATAGTCATAGACAGCTAAAAGTTTGACCAATTCCTGCTGATTCAGACAAATTGTGAACTGTTGGTGGCCCTGCAAGCTCATCAAATCAGCTGTGCTGTGTGGAAATTGCCTGCCAAACAGGAAAAACAGATGGTATTGAAGCAAGAAGAGAAATAGCTGGCATCAAGAAATGTTTGCAACCTCCGATTTTTTCCAAAAGGTAAGTAACTAAGTAATGAGTGACAGGTCACCTAGCCTTTAGTGAATGCCATGTTATGCTTTTCTTACTTTAACCAGTTCAATTGTATCTATGGCCAAAAAAGAAAATCATAGAACTATTTGCACATTGTATTTCAGCTATTTCTAGCCTACTCCTATTAATCTAAATGTCTTCAAGTTTGTAAACTTACTTTGTGCAGATCCCTACACATTTACTTCCTTGGATTCTGTGATACACAATGCCCATGAGTGAGTAGGCACAGCTGTGTCACACATTTCACAGAAATTGCCTTTTGAACTACAAAGGTGCTGAGAGTAGCCCCCGTACACACGGTCGGAAATTCCGACCACAAAATCATTCTGATTTTTTCCAACAGATTTTGTCCGACGCTGGTGTTGCATACACACGGTCGGACAAAATTTTTCGGAAAATCTGATCATTCTGACCGTGGTGACGTTTGTTGCGTACGACTGAACTACGTAGAGGCTAGTAGCCAATAGCTTTGGTCTTGTAATTTGATCTGAGCATGCGTGGCACTTTGTCCGTCGGAATTCTCTACACATGATTGGAAAAAGTCTGATCGGATTTTGTTGTCGGAAAATTTGAGAGCAGGATCTCAAATTTTTTCCGTCGGAAATTCCGATGGAAAAAGTCAGATGGAGCCCACACACGGGCGGATTTTCCGACAACATGGTCCGATCGGACATTTTCCATCGGAATTTCCGACCGTGTGTATGGGGCATTAGAGTTTTAGGAGGCTGAGTCAGTACAGGAATCACAATTAAAGTTATGCTTATGGAAAATATAGGGTAACAAAGTTTGTTGCTATTTCAAGTTTGACATGTTGGGTATCTATTTGCTCTGCACAACCTCATCTTTTATACAGTGGTGTGAAAAAGTGTTTGCCCCCTTCCTCATTTCCTGTTCCTTTGCATGTTTGTCACACTTAAGTGTTTCGGAACATCAAACCAATTTAAACAATAGTCAAGGACAACACAAGTAAACACAAAATGCAATTTGTAAATGAAGGTGTTTATTATTAAAGGTGAAAAAAATCCAAACCATCATGGCCCTGTGTGAAAAAGTGATTGCCCCCCTTGTTAAAACATACTATAACTGTGGTTGTCCACACCTGAGTTCAATTTCTCTAGCCACACCCAGGCCTGATTATTGCCACAGCTGTTCACAATCAAGGCATCACTTAAATAGGAGCTGCTTGACACAGTAAGGTCTACCAGAAGATCCTTAAAAGCTACACATCATGCCGAGACCCAAAGAAATTCAGGAACAATTGAGAAAGAAAGTAATTGAGATCTATCAGTCTGGAAAGGGTTATAAAGCCATTTCCAAAGCTTTGGGAATCCAGCGAACCACAGTGAGAGCCATTATCCACAAATGGCGAAGACATGGAACAGTGGTGAACCTTCCCAGGAGTGGCCGGCCGCCCAAAATTACCCCAAGAGCGCAGCAACGACTCATCCAAGAGGTCACAAATAACCCCACAACAACGTCCAAGGAACTGCAGGCCTCACTTGCCTCAGTTAAGGTCAGCGTTCATGCCTCCACCATCAGGAAAAGACTGGGCAAAAATGGCCTGCATGGCAGAGTTCCAAGGAGAAAACCACTGCTGAGCAAAAAGAACATCAAAGCTCGTCTCAATTTCTCCACAACACATCTTGATGATCCCCAAGACTTTTGGGACAACAGTCTGTGGACCGATGAGACAAAAGTGGAACTCTTTGGAAGGTGTGTGTCCAAGTATATCTGGCGTAGAAGGAACACTGCATTTCAGAAAAAGAACATTATACCAACAGTAAAATATGGTGGTGGTAGTGTGATGGTCTGGGGCTGTTTTGCTGCTTCAGGACCTGGAAGACTTGCCGTGATAAAAGGAACTATGAATTCTGCTGTCTACCAAGAGATCCTGAAGGAGAATGTCCGACCATCTGTTCGTGTACTCAAGCTGAAACGAACTTGGGTTCTGCAGCAAGACAATGATCCTAAACACACCAGCAAGTCCACCACCGAATGGCTGAAGAAAAACAAAATGAAGACTTTGGAGTGGCCTAGCCAAAGTCCTGACCTGAATCCTATTGAGATGTTGTGGTATGACCTTAAAAAGGCCGTTCATGCTCGAAAACCCGCTAATGTAACTGAATTAGGACAATTCTGCAAAGATGAGTGGGCCAAAATTCCTCCAGGACGCTGTAAAAGCCTCATTGCACGTTATCGCAAACGCTTGGTTGCAGTTGTTGCTGCTAGGGGTGGCCCAACCAGTTATTAGGTTTAGGGGGCAATCACTTTTTCACACAGGGCCATGATGGTTTGGATTTTTTTTCACCTTTAATAATAAACACCTTCATTTACAAATTGCATTTTGTGTTTACTTGTGTTGTCCTTGACTATTGTTTAAATTGGTTTGATGTTCCGAAACACTTAAGTGTGACAAACATGCAAAGGAACAGGAAATGAGGAAGGGGGCAAACACTTTTTCACACCACTGTATGTTGCCAAGATAGTGGGAAATATTGTGTTTGTGTGCCCTAAAATTTTCTTTAGTGTATTTTTTTGACATTTTGCCTTTCCTGAATGGTTGTAGTAATATCATGTAACATAAAAATCTGGAACTACCACCATTTTATTATCTGCTTATGCTTTTATAAAATATATAATGTGTGGGGGTTTTATGTAATCTTAAAAGAATTTTTTATACATATGTGCAAAAACGGCTCTGCCAGCAAAAGTCTTGAAAGCACATGCACCTAAAAGGGGACTGCTAAAATACCAAAAAGTGGTCTCCTAAAATCAGGTCTCATAATTCTGCTGTTCTGTTTCAAAAGATGCCACCTGGAGAAGGGATTGCTGCATTCATTGGTATCATTACATTAGTCACAAAACATCGAATAGAAAATCGCAGAAAGAGGTTCGTCTCTTCTACTTCAGGATTCTAACTCTAGTTCACAATCTAAGCCATGGTTTGGTTGTGGTGCCAACACTACAGCACATAGACCATGTTAAAGCGGTAGTAAACAAATCAGTAAATCAGTAAACAGCTGGTGTCATCACTGAGAGGGCTGAAATCTTCCCCCAGTCTTACTTCTGGGTTTGCACGCTCTGGCTATGTGATTGACCAGAGAAGCGATGACATCGCTCCCACGGTTCTGGCACGAAGCTCTGAAGGTCTGGCAAGGTATGCCAGACCTTCAGAGCGCATGCGCTGTGATGTAACTGGCTGCATTCAGAGTAAATATCTCCTAAACGGTGCAAGTTTAGGAGATATTCATTTTACCTACATTTTACCTACAGATAAACTTTACTACCGCTTTAAGGATCAAGATTTAGCATCTGATACAAAAATAAAGAATACTGACCACAGAGCAATTTTAAGGCCCTTAGAAGGTAAGGCTTGGTACAGAGAAAAAGTTTCTGGATTTGCACCTTAAAAACAGAGTTATATTATTTAATCTGTTCTTTTACATTCCAGAAAACAATAAAACTGCTAAAATGTCCATAGCTAGTATCAGACTCTTATCGGGAGACCATACAGTACTCAAATTGAATCAGTATGAAAGGGAGACGTCATAGAATAACACAGGAGGTAGACAAGTTTATCTCCAGTAGGGAAAGTTGTCCCTGGAGTTCAAGAAGATTAAATATTTGTTTCAAGTTATAACACTGAGCAAGGCAAATATTCTGTCATAAAATATTACAATTACAATGATGCAAATGTTTAGTGGACATGATTTGTCCTCTGGGGAGCTCATAGCATTGCACATTTTGCACATGTTTAAACATGTATCCTACAAAAATAAAGACTACGGTTTGAGATGCAGCAGCACAGTTTGTGTTTACATTTGAAATCTTAACATTTTTTAGTTTCCATAGTCATTGTAAAGATGAAGGTTGTCTGTCTATGTGCAGTTCATTACTATTCTGCAAAGTAGAAGCAATACAGGTCCTTGTCATTTTAGTTAATCATTCATTTTAAGTAGTGATTAAAAATGATGGATTGAAATATATGGCTGAAGAACAAAGGGCAGATTTTTCAGCTGCTATTAATTGGGCACCCGGCTGTGCGTTAAGGGAGAACCTTGTGTCGGCCAACCTTTGGAAGGTGCCACCTGAGGCAATATTCTCTCTTCATGGAAAAAATGGCCAAGGTTTAATTGTAATTCCATGCCACTTTCATTGTTTTCTCCCTTGTGACCACAGATTTGTCTACCTCATATAAAATAAATCATTTTTTGTTTCAGGTTTGCATGAAAAAGGTTAAGTAATAAAACAAAGAGTAAACTGCCAAACCTGGTGTTTGGTGCAGTGTTAGAGAAGTGTTTCTCAACCTTAGTATTTTTCAGTTTCTTAAATACCCCCGAAGTATATTGCCCATATCCTTAAAATGTGCATCACTTCCATGAAATCACTCATGCTTTTAAAATAACTAAAATATCAGCATTAGAATGGCCCTGGTCAAGGTTAATGTGCCCATGGATATAATGATATCTTTAACGATAAGCATCTGAATGATTTTATTTATTTCACATGCCTTTAGTTATATTTTTCTCAGTCTTTACATGCAGGTCAAGATGGCTACAAAAAGGTGACACTGGAGATAAACTATAAGCCCGGGTTCACACTATTGCGAATTTGCAGCGGGGCAAAATACTGCGAATTAGCAGGACATTTAAAAACCAATTGTTTTCAATGGGGCACGTTCACACATGTCCGGTGCATGCGCACTGCGCATTGCAGAAAAACCGCCACCGACTTTGGTTCGGTGCGGGACGGATCAGGTGGGAATTCAGGCCCATTATCTTCTATGGGCACGCATCTGATTCGCACCTGGCTTGCGTTCTGAACAGAAATTCGCAAGTCATTGTACTACCTCTGAGGGGGAAGTCCACGCCCAATTTAAAAAAAAAAAAAAAACGGCATGGATTCCCCCTCCAGAGGCATACCAGGCCCTTAGGTCTGGTATGGATTTTAAGGGTACCCCCTACGCCGAAAAAAAACGGCGTGGGGGTCCCCCCAAAATCCATACCAGACCCTTATCCGAGCACGCAGCCTGGCAGGTCAGGAAAGGGGGTGGGGATGAGCGAGCCCCCCCCCCCTCCTGAACCGTACCAGGCCGCATGCCCTCAACATGGGGGGGTGGGTGCTTTGGGGAAGGGGGGCGCCCTGCGGCCCCCCACCCCAAAGCACCTTGTCCCCATGTTGATAAGGACAAGGGCCTCTTCCCGACAACCCTGGCCGTTGGTTGTCGGGGTCTGCCGGCGGGGGGCTTATCGGAATCCGGGAGCCCCCTTTAACAAGGGGGCCCCCAGATCCCGGCCCCCCACCCTATGTGAATGAGTATGGGGTACGATGTACCCCTACCCATTCACCTAAGGTGTAAAGTGTAAATAAAAAAAACACACAATTTTTTAAAAATATTTTATTGCACTGCTCCGGGGGTCTTCTTCCGTCTTGGGGGGTCTTCTCGCCGGACTCCTCCGCTATTTTACCGAGCTCTTTTATTGAGCGGAGGAGCCCGGCTTTCTCCTTCTTCGTCGCCGCCGTCATCATCTGGGGGTCTCGATCCGCCTTCGGGGGTCTTCTGGGGTCTCTTCTGTTCTTGCCGCTGTCGTCGCCTTCTGCGCCGCCGCCTTCTGCTTCTTCCGATGTTGACTCGTCGCTGTCTCTGGCCGGAATGACAGAGCCGCGCGGTGTTGTGACTTATATAGGGACAATGGGCGGGGGTCACATGCTCATGTCACATGGTGACACATATGATGTCACAGTCCCAGCATCCTCCGGGACTGTGACATCATAGTGGGGCGGGGTCACCATGTGACATGAGCATGTGACCCTCGCCCATTGTCCCTATATAAGTCACAACACCGCGCGGCTCTGCCATTCCGGCCAGAGACAGCGACGAGTCAACATCGGAAGAAGAAGAAGGCGGCGGCGCAGAAGGCGATGACAGCGGCAAAAACAGAAGAGACCCCGGAAGACCCCGAAGGCGGATCGAGACCCCCAGACGACGACGGCGGCGACGAAGAAGAAGAAAGCCGGGCTCCTCCGCTCGGTAAAAGAGCTAGGTAAAATAGCGGAGGAGAAGACCCCCCAAGACGGAAGAAGACCCCCGGAGCAGTGCAATAAAATATTTTTTAAAAATTGTGTTTTTTTTAATTTACACTTTACACCTTAGGTGAATGGGTAGGGGTACATCGTACCCCATACTCATTCACATAGGGTGGGGGGCCGGGATCTGGGGGCCCCCTAGTTAAAGGGGGCTCCCGGATTCTGATAAGCCCCCCCCCCCGCAGACCCCGACAACCAACGGCCAGGGTTGTCAGGAAGAGGCCCTTGTCCTCATCAACATGGGGACAAGGTACTTTGGGGTGGGGGCCGCAGGGCGCCCCCCCTTTCCCAAAGCACCCACCCCACCATGTTGAGGGCATGCGGCCTGGTACGGTTCAGGAGGGGGGGGGGCGCTCGCTCGTCCCCACCCCCTTTCCTGACCTGTCAGGCTGCATGCTCGGATAAGGGTCTGGTATGGATTTTGGGGGGACCCCCACGCCGTTTTTTTCGGCGTAGGGGTACCCTTAAAATCCATACCAGACCTAAGGGCCTGGTATGCCTCAGGAGGGGGAACCCATGCCGTTTTTTTTATAAAAATTTGGCGTGGATTTCCCCCTCAGAAGTAGTACAATGAGTTGCGAATTTATGTTAGTAGCTGATTCGCACCTAAAACGCGTACAATCCGCAGAACAGCCGGCGTTTCACTGCGCAGTCACGCAGGGCCTTGAATTCGCACCGCACTAGTCTGAACCCAGGCTAAAACTGACACTTACAATGATCAGATTTTATTTATGGTTTATTTATTAAGGTATAAACGTTTTCTTCCAAGAGAAAGGCACATGGCAACGCTGCTGCATAATTTCTGCTGAACTAAAATAGCGTAGTCACCCTGTTACAGACAGTGAAAAATCAACTGATTTATGGGCTGGACCGACAGGTAATAAAGCTATGTTACAGAGGAAGTAAAGCTAATACTGCTGTATTAATGCTAGATTGAACCAGGGGCGGCCGGTGCTCAATATTTTGAGGGGGGGGCAAACTGCCCAGCCTTGGCCTTCCAGATGCCAGCCACAGGCCTGCACCAGGAACAGGAAGTGGGTCTTGAGACCCGATTGGCCGGGAGTCTTAGGAATCAGGAATCATTGGCTTAGGAATCAGCCAATCAGGTCTCAGGACCTACTTCCTGGTTGGTCGGGAGGAGAAACAGGAAGACATTAGTGAGTATTAATTCACTAATGTCACACAACTGGGTGGGCTCACTGTGCCCCAAGCCCACCCTTTTTTTAAGCCAATTTTGAAGCCAGCTCTAATCATGTGTTTAAAAAAAAACATTGGAAGCCAATGCGTCCAGCGACCTGCATGTAGACTAGGTGCCGGGGGCAATGATTGGGGGGTGCCCCTTATGGACGAGCTGCCACTGGATTGAACCAACTGTAATTGTAATATTTGATTTTCCCCATATTCTATCTTAAATGCCCTACAACATTATATACTTTACAATACAAACACATCACTAATGAATATAAACACATAAGATTTTATCAGGAAAGATACAAGAAGAACCATCAATACTGTGTAAGTAGGGTTAGTGGGGAGTTATTATGGGGTAATCAAGAAACAGACATCATAAGGAAAGACATGGATTAGACAGCTATGATTAATGCATCAGTATCTAAGGAAAGACGTTGTATCACTGGATATAGATCCAAGTATAGGCATTTTTTTCACAGCATTGATCTATAACATTCTGTATTATTTGCTCTGTTATAATAAAAAAAAAAGTGGTGCAAAACCTAATAAAAAAAAAGATCACATAGAAAAAAGTAATGATAAAAAAAAAAAAATCTGTCTCAGATTTATTTGATTTTGATTTGTAAAGGGTTAGGTGAATCCTGTTTGAAATTCACCAAATACAAGCTTAGCAGTGAATCCCACTGAAATCTATGGGGGGTTAATCTTGCTGGTAATTACTGGTTATGCTTAGGCTTAATAAGCATATTATTCAAAAAAAGTCATGGCCATTTCAATGTGCACCCAAGCCAAAACGTTAAAAAAATTATAATTGTAGTTGCAGCGTGGCGGCAATAGCACACGCTGTCCAAGTGTAATGAAAGAACTTGTATTGAAATAATGCAAAGACAGTTCATACTAAACCCTGTGGGAAGACAGCCCAACTGATAAATCTCACAGGTCCAACAGAGTGTAGAGAGCAAGTTCCAGCCGAACTGACAGCGCCTGTTAGGGGGGGCAGAATGAGGCCTTGCCATCTTGTGCCCAAGTGGCAAAATGTCTAGAAAAGGTGCAAGCCCTATTGTTATGTATTAGTCTGTTATACTGCTCCCAATCCAGTAGGGGGAAGCATTGTAAATATGTTCACTTGTGTATATTTCTGGTAGAGCTATGTATTTCTTTAGCATCTATGGTTCCTGTATTCCTGTGTGTGATTAAGTAAAGAAGTCCTGTGAATGCCTGTCGCTGTCTATGCTTCAAATTCATTTTAAATACACAAAACCTATGCTTTCCCTTCTCGTCAGGAACCTTTTTCTGCTGCTAGTTCTGTCCCTACCAGGTGGGGTACCTGTCCCTATCCAACCCACTCACAAAATGCATGTTAAACCTGGGGGCCAGGGCCTTAAATAGGTTCTGCCTGACCCACGATGGCTGTTAGAGTAGGGTGACCAGACATCCCCGGTTTCCGGGGACAATCCCCGGATTGAGGACACTGTCCCTGGACCAAGTCTGTCCCCGGTTTTGTCCCCGGATTGTATTTGAACAGGGGCTGGGGCAATTTCAAAGACAGTCAGTGCAGAATAAAAAAAAAGTGAGTGATCTTCCTCCGCTCCCCACCCAGTAGTACGCGGGGCTCGTAGAGTAATACTTGACAAGCTGTGAGGCGGGCGGCGAGCGGCAATGGGCAGAGAGTCGCTGATTGCCGCCATTGTTAGTAAAAAAAAATGTCCCCGGATTTCATTTTAAAAATATGGTCACCTTATGTTAGAGTCACATGGGGCAGCAGCATCCAGCAGCATCCAATTAGATAGCTTCCCCAGTGACCCAGGAAACCATAGAAGAACCATATTCCTCTTGACTTCCTCTCCAACTGCGATGCTGCTACACAGGAGTGAAAAATTAGCCAGCACAAGGCTAGCTTTTATGAGCAATGCTAGGCCACAATGTACTGAGCACACAAGGCACAGACAGATGTTTTACTACAAGAACTAAGAGACCACATATCACATACCTGGTAGCAAGCCTGATATAATGAGGTAGGCCTCTCTTACACCTTTAACTCAGGGCCCCTGATAGTGTAGACAGGAGGTGCATGAGAAGAGAATGGCACGAATGCCTGTAAGTCTTGCTAGCAGCAGGACAAGTGTCCACGCTGGGCAGGATGGCTCCAGTGGGCAGCTGATACTGGCGACAGCAGGCAGAGTAACAGAGTCAAGTAGGCCAGGTCAAACACAGACATGATAGATCAGATACAGGGCACAGAAAGGAACGTGGTCAGGAAACAAGCTGGGTATGTAACCGATCAGTAAAGCAGGAGCCAATGAAGCAGACAGAAGCGGAGATCAGGGGACAACCTAAAGTCAGTGCAGGTGGAGTTCAGAGAGTGATCAAGACAAGAAGGATACACAGGAGGATGAAGACAAAGCAGCACTGATCCTGAGCACTGGCTGAGTTTAAGTAGCCTGTTTGGCGCCAACATCTATCATGGGTGCACCCAATTCCTGCGAGCCCAAAAGAGAACCTGTATTAGCCTGTGCACAGAAGTCTGTCCAGTGGAGTCATCTCATCTATTGGCAAGCCTTCCCTTACACAATAGATGATAAAGCAAAGTAAAATTTGCCAGTAGCAGGAGAGTATTATTGAGCAAGACTAGGCCGAAATGTGCTCGAGACACAGGGCACAGGCAGGTGTTTTCATTAAAGAATTAAGAAATTGCAGATGAAAAAACAGTGTAAACGTGGGCAGTTGCAGGATTATTTCATTAATTAACAAGAATAAGCCTAACTTGCTATTATGCAAGGTTGTTTTGGTGCACACTGTGCTAGCACGTTTCTTTTTTTTTTAAATAGTGAAGCTGTGTGCTGCAAACAAAAGTCAGCTCCAAGTAGCAAAAAAAAAATGAATAAGATTATTAGCAGCTAAAATTAGCACCACAAACTAAAAACAAAAAAAATACCTCAATAACAAGAACAAAATAAATGGGGATGATTGCCCAAAGAGCTAACGCTCGGAATCAGTTACCTAACTGACCCTAATCTCCCTATGTAGTCAGATTTCCCTATCCTTTTCCTACAAAAGCTTTATAATACACTGACATAATGGTTGCTCTGAGCATCCTTTTATTGTGGTGTAAGTGAGGGGGGTTGGTCATACAAAAAACATCTTACTGGCCCTTCTAAATATACTGTAAATAGTGTAACGGCCTTGTAGTTCATTATGATTGAAAAAAAATTGGTCACGTAAATTTGCATATATCTAACAACTCACAGGATTCACTGCTAATCCATTTTTGTGACAAATCCTAACCTCATCCCTAGCATTAATATCTCGTAACTCTAAAGCTGTCCACACACCAGTGTGATGTTTCTCATACTGGGCCTGTTGGATAAGCACAAGCAAAATTTACCAATAATGATGTAGTGACATGGTCTGCTTGATTGAATATTAATGCAATGGATTGTTTAGGTCGCTCTCTCGAACAACAGCTATTGCTTTGCTTATCTAAGGCTGGCTATACTTCAGAGGCAGATCAAGTGTGCAAGTACAATCTACCGCAACAATTGGAACAATTGCCATGGATGTCTTCCATGCAGAAATTGTATGGGTGTTTTTGTTTTTTTTTTATCAGAAAAAAAGTTTTTATTGTGCAAAATTTAAAAAAGTACAAACATTCGAAGTAGAAACTCTTGATATAAAAAAACATATAAGCATTGAATTTACATCTCAAAAATTGTACCGGTCTTCAGGGTATGTGCATTGCACCAACATATTTGTGTTTAATAAAGTGATACCTCGGTTCACAAATGCTTCTGTTCACAAACAACTCAGTTCCTAACAGAAGAGTTCGCAAAAATTAGCTTTGGTATGCGAACTCCGCTTTGGTTCATGAACACGAGCCGCGGCCATCTTCCCTGCGCTGAAACGTTCATATTGAGAAGAGCAGTGCAAGATGAGAGTATTAGGTGAACTAATCCACTCACATAGGGGTTTCTGCCCCCTGACTAAGGAAAAACAGTTCATATAAATTCTACAACTTTATCATGGCCTCAGATGATCTTTTCCTGGATGCACAGTGCTCTTTTCTCACCCCTACATTAGTCATTTAAATTGGGGTTTGGGATTGTTTCAAACAAGGATTAAAGAGGAGCTGTAGTTTTTTTTTTTCTTTTTCTTTTTCTTTTTAGATAGGTACACATGAAAGAGGTCCGCTTAATGTAAAAGACCATATGTAATATATGTTTTTTTTTTAATTGTTTATTTAAAGAGGTTTTGCAGGGTATTACAAAATCACATGGATATTACAAATATTCATACAATAGAAAAGAAGTAAAAAAATACACTGTCTTCAGTAGAGTAAGAGGAATTACAAAATCTTAGAAGCAACAGTAACAATAAAGTTGCGGGTTGGATGGACATAGGGCTTTTATAGACATAAGATTCCATATCCACATATGAGTAGCACCATGTCTGAGAAAAGGTCAACAAAGAATACCAATGCAGAAAGTCAGTAGACAACTGTTAGACTAATGCACACACGTTCCGATTATCGGACGACAAAAGTCGATTTCGGACAGATTGTTCGATAATCTGATCGTTAGTACTCGGCTTTCGACAGCCGATCCCGACAGTCCATCCAACCGAAGGGACAAACAGGAAAACTTTGGTCGGACGACAGCCCATCGTACAACAATCGTGTAATCAGTACAGTATGCGTCCGATAAAAGTCGTTCGACAAACACCACGCATGCTCAGAAACACGAAAATAAACCAGAAGGATACAGGGGTCACACGTATTTGACATCGTTGAAAATACCTAGCTACGCACAGCGGAAGATTTTTCCAGAATCGTGCGACCAAAATCTTACACACATTTTGCACTGTTGTATTCGATCTTAGTTGTATGCAACAAAATGCTAACGATCTGTCGTACGATAATCAAAACGTGTGTACGGGGCATATAATACATCGATGGGAAGGATATTCTGGGAGGTGTTGCAGCAATCAAACACTGATTAGTTGGGACTGTGTACATCAGGATCAGATTCAAAGTCATCCCAAATCTGCCAGATTTTGGAAAATTTCTGTACTGAATCATCAATCACAACAGTTAGGTGTTCCATTCTACGGATGTCAGCTATGATAGAGAGGGTTTGTGGGATTGTAGGGGGTGATGTAGAGAGCCATAGCCTTGAAATAGCTCGTTTGGCAGCTAGTAGTATAAAGGACATCAATCTCTGCTTAGTTTTAGAGATACCTGGGAGAGGAAGCCCTAATATATAATGCATGGGGTTTAAGGGGATGGGAGACTCCAATAGTTTTTCCAAAAGTGATTGGATCTGGGTCATTAACTCATTAACTGGAGGGTAGTCCCAAAAAATATGAAAATGTGAACCCACTGCATTATTACATCTCCAGCATTGTTTAGAAATCATCGGATTACAGGCGTGTAAAAGTTCCGCTGTTCTGTACCTTAACAGCAAAACTTTATAGGCGGTGTCTTTATGATTTACACAGCGGGAGATTTTAGAGGTGGATTTTCCCCCAGTCTAACAAGGAAATATCATGCTGCAGTACCTGGGACCATTTCCTCATGTAATAGTGATAATCAACTGTTAATGGAGCAGCCTCGTGTAATATTTTATATAAAGAGGATATTAGATGGGGTTCATAGGGACCATTAGCACATATAAATTCAAATTCTGATGGTTTCTCCAGGGATAAGGAAGGGGACCTGGTGGAAAAGAAGTGTCTGATTTGCAGATATGACTAGAAGAGTGTTTTAGGGATTTGGTGTTTCTTTTGCAGCTCAGAGAAGGTTAATAGGTGTCTAAAAACCGGGTTTACAAGATCCCTGCCTGGGTCCAATGTAGCATACGTTCATAGGATAGACTGTCCGGAACGTCTGGGTTAAAGAGGACATTTATTAGTGGTGAGCATGAAGAGGACAAAGAGTAATGTTCGGAGCATCTCTTCCATATAGATAGCATAAAAAGCAGTGGAGCCAGGCAGATACTTCTCAACTGAGGTATGTGTTTATCACTAAATGGCCATAGCATGTAACAGGGATGTACCGGTGCAGTGACACTCATTTCAATCTCAGCCCACCTAGTAGATGCTTTCCTAGCTGTCCAGGAGGTAAGTATTCTTAAGTGTGATGCATAATAATATTTTATGAAATCTGGGGCTCCTAGTCCCCCTTTAGTCTTACGAGCCATGACCACCGATCCCGCCACCCGGTGGGAGGCGTTATTCCAGATAATTTGAAGACACTTCCTCTGGAGAGTTTTCAGTTGGGATATTGGGATCGCTACAGGAAGTGTTTCAAACAGATATAAGAGTTTTGGAAGTATCGACATTTTAAGGACATTAACCCGACCCAGAAGGGGGAGGGCGGACCAGTGGCTCAAAAGTCAATTGATTTCCTTGAAGAGTGGGGGAAAGTTTGCTTGGTATAATGAAGAATAAGAAGATGTGAGTTGGACTCCCAGGTATTTCAGTGAAGTGGTAATTGTAAGTTTTTTGCAGTGTGGCTAATTGTGTAGGACTGATATTAATGGGGAGTGCCTCTGTTTTGGCAGCGTTGATTTTGAAGCCTGAGATTGTGCTAAAGAAGGATAATATATCATGGAGGCGGGGATGGGAGGTATGTGGGCGTGTTAATGTTAAAAGGACATCATCTGCGAAGATGAACAATTTATATTCCCTCTGTCGCAGGTGAGCACCCGCCACATCAGGGCACATCACACGTATTGCCGCTGCCAAGGGTTCCAAGCTAAGAATAAAAAGTAGAGGAGACAGAGGGCATACCTGTCTTGTACCATTACTAGGGGAAAAAGATGACGAAAAGTGGGAGGAGAGCCAGACCTGGGAGGTAGGATTTGAGTAAAGAGCTTGAAGAGCTTGTATAAAGGGGCCCGTGATTCCATATTTCGATAGAATTGCGAACATGAAGGGCCAGCTGAGATGATCGAATGCCTTTTGAGCATCTAAACTGAGTATCAGGGCAGGGTGTTTGGTTCTAGTCAGTAGATCAATAAGGTCAATCGTGCGTCGAGTATTGTGTCGTGGGGACGAATCCTACTTGGTCCCTATGTATCAAAGACGGCAATATCACTAAGAGTCTATTAGCTAATATCTTTGTGAAGATTTTATAGTCCGAATTTAAAAGAGCTATGGGGCGGTAGTTGTTAGGGATGGACGGATCCTTGCCAGGTTTAGGTATGACAGTGATGTATGCATGTAGGAAAGGAGAGTGAGGTATGGTGTCTTTGAGGAGAGAAGAAAAAAAGGTTTAGCATATGCGGGGCTAAAATTGGGGAAAAGGTTTTGTAGTAAGAGTATGGTAGTCTGTCTGGACCTGGAGTTTTATGTACAGGTAAGAGTTTAATCACATCAGCTAATTCTTCAGTTGAAATGGGTGCATTAAGGGAAGAGCATTGGTCATGAGACATTTTTGGAAGTTGTAGGGATGATGGAAAGTTATCTAACTTCTCCTGTGAGAATTGGGTTGTTGGGTCTGAGCTCAGACAATTGTAGAGTTTATTATAGAAGTCTCCAAATACCTTTGACATGGTCTGGGGACAGTAGGTGGGAGAACCATCGGATTGTATTATGTGGTCAGGAATAGATATAAATGGCCTGTGAACTAGCATCCTATGAGGTTTATCAGCAAATTCATAGAACTTCTGCTTCGACCATAACATAGATTTGGAGATTTTACTCATGTCTAGAGATTTGATTCAATCCGGACAGATACCACCGCCCGTAAGCGGGCTACTGTGGGAGCACAAAGTAAGTGCCTCTCAGCCGTGCACAGTTGGATCAGAAGCTCCGATCTTTGCTTAATAGAGTCTCTCTTCATGCGCGACCAGGCAGAGTGTCCGCAACGGAACCTTCATTTAGCTGAAAATATTCTGTTAATTTCAGTTTGAGCTGGTCTTTAAATTCAGCATTCCGTAAAAGACTCGTTGAGCATCCAATGACAGGTCTTGGGTACGGCTGTAAATATGTTCAGATCCAGGGTAATGGGGGCATGATTGGACCAAGTGATGGGGTTAATTTCAGAAGAAATAACATTAGGTAGTAAGGGAGCGGACAATGGAAAGTGGTCTAGACGGGAGTACATTTTATGAAAGGGCGAGTAGAAGGTATATTGTCTATGTGTGGGATGTTTAACTCTCCATGCATCAAAAAGATTATGGGATCGAATTAATTTCCGAAAGGAAGTAGACAATTTGTAAGTTTGATGCGAAGGGGTATTCTGAAAGAGAGAACATCTATCTCTATTTGGGGACATGCACATATTAAAGTCGCCTCTAATTATCATGAAAGGCTGCGAGAAAGATCGCATTCTTACAAGGATCGTTGTGAAGAAACCGATCTGGCCGAATTAGGTGCATATATGTTGGCTAAGGTAAAGGTTGTGTTTAAGTGGGCACAGCTCAGGAGGACATACCGACCGTGGGGATCTAGATGCGAGGAGATAATTCTTATAGGACAGGAGCGTTTGATCAAGATGGCTACTCCTGCTTTTTCTGATGGGTCAGAGGCCATAAAGACAGTGGGGAACATTTTGGAGGCAAATTTAAAGGATCCCCCCGTTCAGGAAATGTGTATCCTGAACCATGACCACGTCAGCACCAGAGGATTTGAATTCCTTCAAGGCTATCTCCATCGTTTACTCAAGGAATTCAAGACCTTGACATTACATGAAACTATTTTCAGAGCCATAATATATTATGAGAGGATATAGTAAACTTTAGCTTAATATAAGATTCATTTGGTAAGCGACATGGTGTAATTAATGTGTAATTAACACATTAATGAGTCCATCTCTACAGTTAGGAAGACAGTGAATAAACACATAAAAACCTAGTGTATAAAAAAATAAAATAAGGCAAAAACAGGTAAAAAAAAGGACCTGGTATGAAAAACGAAAAACAAAAATTGAAAAAGAAAATAAATATTTTTTTTTTGAAACAACAACGTTCCCGTTCCCTCAAAGTAAGCAGAGCTTGCGGCATATGTCAAAAATCAATAGAAACTTTTTAAGAAACTTTTTAAACAGAACAAACTGGAGCCCCATGGGCAACGAGGTAGGCCAACGACCTGGGTGTAACGCCTGCGGTTGGAGAAATAGGGAGAGCCCTCCCTACAGACACCGGGATACTTCTTCCAAAGACCAGATGATCTGACTGGAACAAAAAGAAAGGGAGAAAGTCACTTCAGCAGGACCGGGGGGATCAGGTGGGGGGTCTGGTTGAGTTGGAACGTTGAGGTGTAGAGAACGTCTTCTGGTGGCGTCGTTGAACCGGGGTCCAAATCATTGCGGGGGCTTGAAGAGGTTTAAGGGTCACATTCAGAGGTGGAGGAGGAAGATCTTCTTCAGGCACGGGTGGCAATCCTAGATTGCGGATAAAGGCTTCACATTCGTGTAAGTCTCTGATTGAATATTGCGTACCATCTTTGTAGGCTGAAAACCGGAAGGGGAACCCCTATCTGTACGGTACTTGATGCAGTTGAAGATGTGATGTTATCAGACGGAGATTGCGCCTTTTAGCCAAGGTGATGGGGGATAAATCGCTAAAGATTTGGATTTTGGATCCTTTGAAATCGATGCGATTTTTATTTCTCGTGGCCACCATGAGGGCTTCCTTGCTGTCATAGTAATGGAAGTGTACTATTATGTCTCTCGGGTTAGAGCCAGGAGGTGGTTTTGGAGCAAGGAATCTATGTGCCCTATCAAGCCGCCAATTAATGTCCGGTATGTGTGGGGCTATAGTGACAAATAGGTTTAGAATGTAGGCACATAATTCTTTGTCTGAGACTGTTTCAGGGATTCCGCAGATCCTCAGGTTCTGGCATCGTTCCCTGTTTTCCAGGTCTTTATGCTGCAGTTGCATCTAGGAAACAGTTTTTGTGTTTAAGGGGAACATTGTCTTCCTCTAGGACATGTACATATTGTACAATTTCGTCAAATTTATTCTCAAGGGTATCGGTACATGACCCTAAATGATCTATCTCCCCCCCTAAGTTCCTGGGCAATCTTCATACTTCTTTGGAGATATTGCAGGTCAGAACCTGTAACAGTGTCTGTAGCTTTAAGTCTAAGACTGCTACTGTAACTGATTCATCAGCGTCTGAGTTCTGGGATAGTAAATTTGCATGGGGGGTACCTGACATAGGTGCGATGTGGTCCGTAGCGGCCGGCGGGTCTGTTTAAATACTCAAGGCCGGGGATTGGGGCCTATACAGGAAGCGCTCCATGTGCTTTGAAGACCGGGACGTTGCAGGCGGAATAAACCCTCTGTAAATGTGTTTTTGGTATCCGATTTTTCCCATGTGTTGCCCGGAGGGTTCCGGAGACGGGTGGGGTGGATCCTGTGGCTGTAAATGCTACTGGAGCGGTGCAGGACCCCGAGGATGAGGGACCGGAGCTACACTCTCACGCGTCTGCCATCTTGCCCACCGTGCATGCGCCCGTAATATATGTTTAAAATGCTTTTTTTTGTATATACATTGCATAATTTTATTTATAAACAAAAAAAGTTCAGAACGGATTAACCTGATTTACATTGAACCCTATGGGAATATTTGCCTTGGTTCGCAACCAATTCGCTTCGCGACCAGAGTTGTTTCATTAAGTTCGTAAACCGATGTATCACTGTATACAAGAACAGAAATGTCTGGAACATAATTTTAATATTTTAAAAAGTTTGTGATATCGCAATTTCACTTTTGTGAATTGTACCAGTACCAGTAGTACCAATAATATTTAGAGATCGTATGTGCTAAGAAATAAGCAGAATCCCAGGAAAAAGTTGTGGAATACCAGAAAAATAGTGATTCTTGCTTTGATCAATATGGCCAATAGGATAACATTATACTCACAGCTCTTGCCTTTTTTTTGCGGTTCAGCTGCAGTGTTTTGCATATCATATGTGTCTTATATGCTTTACCAATCATTCATATGGAAGGTGCACTTTGCGGCAAATCACACCATGATGTGGCAGGTAGATTTTCTTTTCTAAATAAACCACACTAATATGTGATTATTTGTGCCTGCGGAGTTCAATAATGCATGGATTATAATAAAATACAGCAAAGCAGTTTAATAAGATTATTTTAGAAGCAATATTAATTCCCTTCCTTTTCACATGTTCATCTATTTTGGAAAAAGCTGCCAAGCACTTTCAAACGTGCATAACACCCAGGAATATTTACCAGTTTATGATTAAATTGCAAAATGATCTTCTAGAATCTGGCCTAAATTAAATGTCATAGCATTTATCTCTCATAAACCGGAACAGCGAGGGCACTAATTTCCTAGGTGTTCAATCACTGGCCTGGGCCACTTGAGAGGTATCTTGGGAATGAGCCTGTCCACAGTTCAGAAGAATT
The DNA here is from genome assembly GCA_028564925.1 of Lithobates sylvaticus. Taxonomy (NCBI): domain Eukaryota; kingdom Metazoa; phylum Chordata; class Amphibia; order Anura; family Ranidae; genus Lithobates; species Lithobates sylvaticus. The sequence continues at coordinate 385,909,050 of CM053027.1, read as the reverse complement.
CTGACAACAGAGGGATGAAATAATAAAAGTCAATTAATCATTAAAGGCTGTTACAAGCATGTATCGAGCCGGTCCGTTACGAAATGTTAATCAGTCTGGAATCAATATATAAATTCCTTGCAAATTGGAGCAATCAATAGTTTTAAAGCCTAATGAATCAATGGGAGGGCACGAGGCTATTCCTCTGGGTCTCTGCTCTGTGGCTGCCACAACACGGCTACCTTCACTAGGCATTCTGCCAAGAGAGGTCACCTATCCCAGCAGGCTGCTCACTTCGGCTGCAGTTACCACGGTGACAGCATGTCACTGTTGCCCTAGTGTCCTTCTAGGGAAGGTGGAAGCCAATGCATCACTGCCTTTGATGGATTTGTCAATAACATTTAGCAGGAGAGGCAAACTGCTCACATAATGCTGGCTGGTGTGGCGTCCCAGAGCACATTGGGGTGATTTAATTGTTTTGAAGGATGTGTGCAGCTGCATACATGAGGAGGCTAAGCAGTGGTCAGACAGAAAGCATGAGTAGGCAGTAACAAGGAGCCTGTTTTTCAAGCCATGGGAAAAACGAAATGGTCTTTTTTTGGTGTTGCATTAACTAGACACTTGCGAAAAAGGAAACAGACCTGGCTTCCGGCATTAAAAATCATTTATCTGGCAGCCAAATACATTACTCATAAATAGATTTGGGTTTCTCATTAAACCTTAGGGCTAATTTCAGACAACGTACATAGCAGAGGCATGTTGGCTTTGTCAATATCTGGCATAAAAAAACACGCTCTAGTCGCAGTTATTTTGTTTTTGTTTTCCTGAAGTCCTCCTAAGCAGGAAAGTGGCATTTCTAAATGTGTGTTTGTGTTCCTCTGATTGCTGACTCATATAGCGGAGGATCAATTATCTGTTAAGCCAAGATGTTATTACTGGCATACATACAGTATCTGAGTATAAATTAAGACGGATGAGGTGGGATGTAAGAATTTGTACAGCAGAATAACAGTTGTTTGAATACAAAAGTGCTGCCACTGCTGGAAAACATGCTTGCTGTTTGTCTTTAATTAGTTTTAATAAATGAAACACACATACTTAAAGATAGACTCCATGTGAACATTTAGTCTATATACAATATGCTTATTAAAAATTCATTCATTTTTAAACTGTGTTGTCCATACTTCCCAACATTTTGAGATGGGAATGAGGGACACCTACTAGCAAACATATGTAGGCACAGGACACGCCCCCTGCCACACCCTCTTAAAAGGAGATGTAACCAAAAAAAAATGTTAATTAAATCCACAAGGGCTTCTTTTACTACTCCTGTTCCTTTATATTGGCTTGTAACATTTACAAATGCAGCCATTTAGAATTTGAATGAAAGGTTTAGCACTGGGAAACACTTTTTGAAAGATAAAAAGTGCATTTTATACTACAGTGGGGATCGAAAGTTTGGGCACCCCAGGTAAAAATGTGTATTAATTTGCATAACGAAGCCAAGGAAAGATGGAAAAATCTCCAAAATGGCATCAAATTACAGATTAGACATTCTTATATGTCAAAAAAAGTTAGATTTTATTTCCATCATTTACACTTTCAAAATTACAGAAAACAAAGAAATGGCGTCTGCAAAAGTTTGGGCACCCTGCAGAATTTATAGCATGCACTGCCCCCTTTGCAAAGCTGAGACCTGCCAGTGTCATGTATTGTTCTCAATCATCGTCTGGGAAGACCAGGTGATGTCAATCTCAAAGGTTTTAAATGGCCAGACTCATCTGACCTTGCCCCAACAATCAGCACCATGGGTTCTTCTAAGCAGTTGTCTAGAAAACTGAAACTGAAAATAGTTGATGCTCATGGGCTCGTATCAAGGAGTCATTAACATAGCATAAAATACTGACACAATTGTTTCCTTGTAACAAAACTTTATTGTTGGTTTTTTAAAACTGGCCCTGGTGTTGGTCAAGGGGTAACCTTAAATTAAATAATATTTAGCCATTTCGGCTATAACCCAACAAAATTCAACTTTTTGTTTCCTTACACAGCGTCCATCCAGACAAAGCTGGATGACAATCCCCCACTAACCAACACCATGACTATGATGAATATAGAGCTGCATAAACAAAAAACCGGGAGGGGGGGTGGGAGTCCCGGTCCTGTGTGAGAGAGGGGGAACGGCCGGACGGTCCCTTCCTTAAATGTTCCGGTTTTCGCGGGCTTTCAGCTCGCCCGCTGCATCCACCAATCAGGTACTGTTGCTATCCAGCTGGAGCCAATAGTAACCTGTAAGAACAACACAGCATTCCCCTCATACTCCCCCATGTTCGCCCTGCATACTGCACGGCTTGCCATGGGCTCGTATCAAGGAGTCATTAACATAGCATAAAATACTGACACAATTGTTTCCTTGTAACAAAACTTTATTGTTGGTTTTTTAAAACTGGCCCTGGTGTTGGTCAAGGGGTAACCTTAAATTAAATAATATTTAGCCATTTCGGCTATAACCCAACAAAATTCAACTTTTTGTTTCCTTACACAGCGTCCATCCAGACAAAGCTGGATGACAATCCCCACCGACCGAGGTCAGGAGCGACACTCCTGATTGAGGTCCCCCCAACACCATAGCACTCTCAATCAGGGCCTGCAGGCCCACATTGAAAATATCTAGGCCTATTGCGGACAAATGGACCTGATCCTGCCTGAATAAGCCCGGGAAGAAACCTTCCAGCTCCAGATGGCGAAAGGACACACCCCCTAATGAAACTATCAGATTATGAATGGTTCGATTCAGCCGCCTCCTAATCTTATCTACGTAGAATAGGTTTCCGCAAGGGGACCAAAGCAGACGTGGGATCATCTCTGAAAAAGCCAAGACAGCACCCGGGAATAATAGCTTAAAATCAAAAAGATCTTTCTTGATTTCACAGAGCAGCTCCCATGTCCTGACTTTACCCACGTCGTTGGCCCCCAAGTGAATGACTAGAACTTTAGGCGGCGGCCATATGGAAGCCAAATAAATGAGGTGACCTCTGAGGTTACGCCATCTTAAACCCCTAACGCCTGACCAAAAAACTGTGAATAGCGTATCGTCCAAACCCAAATTGGAAGTGTACACCCTGGAAGAAGCTTGCTTACCAGCCCAAAAAATGTAGGAGTGGCCTACGATCCAAATCGCATCAGTATGAGGATCTGAAACAAAATCATAATGTTAACAGTTCTGGGCGAACATAAATTTTATATCTATCACTAGCCCATCTACCGACCCGTTTTTGACTCTCAGGTGGGAAACCCAACAAATTGGCCGCAGTGGCGGCCCCGACCCTAAAGGAGTGGGATGAAAATTTAAAACCTGCCAGGTTAAGTCGTTTAAAACAAGCAGAAAGGACAGCTGAAAACTGGAATCTGGTCAGCGGGGACCGATCCTGGTGGATAAAAAAGGAACCCTCCCCCGGGGGGCGTACTGACAAAAATTCTGAAACAAGCAACACTGGACATATACTCGGCTCCGGAGAACCTGACAGCGGGACCCACAAGCCGTTACCCAGGCCAAAAGTTTTAGACCTACAAATGAATAACCGCAGGCTATCAGGACCAACTATCACATGTTTAAATAATAAAAATGAAGATGATGACCGATTACGAGCCGTAAACTCCCCGATCCTCAGAGCACTAAAGAAAGTCACTGAAAATGCTGCCCTAAAAAGTATAACCTCAAATTTCGAGATACAGACTACTTCCAGAATTGCTAATAGTTTAATTAATAGATCCGCCAAAATTGGACGGCGATCATCTTTAGCAGGTACCGATTTGCGGAAACCCTTGAGAATTTGCCTGACTTGAAAGAAAGAAGTAAGAGCTGGGCGGTCTGAAAATTTTAGAAAAAAGGAAACTCCCGCTACTATTTTGCTAACTGAAGCCGGACTCATACCCAAACCTATCAGCGAGGATACGAACGCCAGCGAGACATAACCATTCACCTCCAGTACCTCGACACCATTATGGGAGCAGAAAGAACACCATCTGGACCATGCCAAACCATATTCCTGCCACGTTTTCGGCGCCAGCGAGTTCCGGAGGTGAGCAGCCATCAGTCCCAAATCAAGCCCCATAGGAAATCTGGGCAAACTGTACCCGTCCGATCCGCCGCAGGAGCCAATTCCTGAAAACGCTGGAACTGCGAACGAGACAAAGCGTCAGCTATATCATTCTGCCAACCGGGTAAGTAGCTTGCCTTCAGCCAAATATTAAAACGGAAGCAATGTAAAACCAAAAATCTAAGGAGCTTGACCACCATTTCTGATTTAGATGACAGCATATTTATAGCAAATAGAACACCTTTGCTATCCGTATGCACCAATACCCTACGATTCATAAAAAATTCCTTCCATATCACAACAGACACCACTACAGGGAAAAGTTCCAGGAGAACTATATTCCTTAGAACTTCTTCATGTAGCCAGCTGATGTGCCATTTTGAAGCACACCACTTACCGTCCAGAAAGGCCCCAAAACCTGACGAACCCGCCGCATCCGTAAAGAAATTTAATTGAAAATCTTTCGTAAGAGATTGTTGCCACACCGTAGCCCCATTAAAATTAGAAAGGAAGGAATCCCAAACCCTCAAGTCCTCCTTTATACTCGCTGACAAGTGAATGTGCGAATATGGAGACTTCAAACCACTTGTGGCCAAAGCAAAACGCCTTGAAAAGATTCTAGCGACTGGAATAACCCTAGCTGCGAATGCAAAAAGTCCCAACAAAAATACCGAAATCAACAATCTCATCCGCCGCAATTTCTCCTCAGGCAATCTAAACTCCATTCGCTCGGAGTCGATCGTGATACCCAGGAATTCAATTGTAGAAGATGGAAGGACCGTCTTCTCATGCGCGATAGGGATACCGAAAGAGGCGCATGCTAGAAAAAATGTGTCCAGCGACTTGTAACATACCCGGGAGTCCACTGGGCCAATGAACAAAAAATCGTCAAGATAGTGCAAAAACCCCCCTTCCGGCAGGCATTGTGCCACTACCCAATGTAAAAATGTAGAAAAAGCCTCGAAATAAAAACATGATAATGAAAAACCCATTGGCAGACATTTGTCAAAATAAAAACGATTCATGAAATGAAAACCCAGAGAATTAAAACCCTGCGGATGTACGGGCAGCAGCCGAAAGGCAGATTTAATATCCGCCTTCGCCAGCAATGCTCCCTGCCCGAACTGCCGCAACAGCAATAATGCTTCATCAAATGATGCATACGACACAGGGGCCAAAACCCCTGCGACCTCATCATTTAAAGAGCAATCCTCTGGATAGGATAAGTGATGAATTAGCCGGAAACTCCCCTGCTCTTTTTTGGGAACAATACCCAAGGGAGATATACGGAAATTCTCAAAAGGAGGTTGATCGAAAGGGCCCGCTACCCTGCCCTCCGAAACCTCTTTATCAATTTTTTCTTGAACAATGTCCGGGTGCAGCCTGGCCGAGCGCAAATTCTCAACCAGGACGCACCCAGAACCTGAAAAACAAGGAACCAGAAAACCATATGCAAAACCCTCAATTAGCAGCTGGGCCATCGTGCGGTCTGGGTAGCGCTCTAGCCAAGGCTGCATGCTTGACAATCTCACTGGCGTCCTGGCCCTTTCCACCAGACTCCCTAGGTGCTGCTGAAACAGGAGCCGCTGACGACTTCCGAAAACACCTACTTGCTGGATGGGCACCATTGCAGAAGGAGCACTCGTGCTTATACCTGCAATTTGCAAAAAATTTACATTGCCCTTCATTGAAGGCGAAACAGCAACCTTTACGAAAACTATTCTGCGAGGGCACTGCCCGGGTTGAAAATTGAGGCTTCTGTGGCAGCATTAAATTCAGCCACAAACCCACATCTTTGCAACCCCATTGTAATGTCGGGTGAACAGCCAATTTTTGCCTAAAGTTCTCATCATATGTAAACCATGCTATACCCCCAAAGTGGCGAAAAGCCTCTGCAATTATATCCACATGTTGGAAAAGCCCTGAACATTTCTCAGGAAAATGTTCCCCCAGCACGGCCGCATAAATGCAAAAGGCCTGCAACCAGTTCTGAAAAGTTTTTGGGACTGACCTCCTGCGATCCTCTTCAGACCTATCCTCTGACCGTTTATCATTTTTAGACAAGAATTCTTTGGAAGCAGGCAATAAAGACAATAAATCAATAAATTCACCCTTCCAAATCTTATCCTTGACAGAATCTGACAAGTGAAAACCCAATGGAGAAATGTCGCATGGCATGGGAAGCCTAAAAGCCGACTCAGATGTCCGCGGCGCAGCAAGCGCCTGATTCATGTGCCTGCCTGTTTGAGGCAGCACCCCTGTATCAGATGCTGACCGAGTATCCGACAATTGACGCCATACAGGGCTAATCACATCCACTCGCCCGCCACCACTGGCTTGCTGCATAGCACCACATAAGCGTGCCCTCTCAAAAGCAGCGTTATTACTATCATCCAGAAAAGCACCAGAATACTGTGCACCATTAGCTCCTTTTTTAATTCCACCATAAGCAGTGTTCTGCACCATAGCACCAGACAGCTGTGCCCCTTTAACTCTATTGTCTGTTCTAGAATTAGGGAAAGCACCAGATATGTGTGCTCCTGAGTGTTCGTTTAAACCAGAACCATTTTCTTGCAGAGGGAAAGCACCATACATATGTGCTCCTGTATGTTCATTTACACCCGCACCCTCTGTGCGCAACCCATGCAAAGTATATAAATCCTCCTCTGCCTCTTCTACCTTAGTACCACCAGTGTGTACCCCTTTAATATCTTTTACTAAGCTAGATAAGGAAGTCATTAATAAATGCAAATCATTAGCAGGTATGTTGTAGCATGTCTCACCACTAGGCGAACTCCTCTCTCTCAGGCTGCTGGAAGCTGCTGGCTGACCGCACTTCTCCTGGCTAGAGGTGGCATTCTTGGGAGGAATGCTGCTGGCTCTCCCCTTCTTCCTAGGGACAGGTGAAGCAGAGGACTTTGCCTTCTTCTTAAGTCTCTGTGGCTGCTGGCGCGGACTGCGCATGACTTCTGTGGGCTCCTCCATCTTTGTCTCTATGAGACCGGCGGCCATGATAGGGGACGGACCAGGCGGGGCAGCGTTCGGACCGGCCTCCAGGCACTGTAGCAACCACTCCTCCCCTCCTGAGCTCTCCGCCTTCTCAATCAGACGGCGAAGCAGGCATTCTCGTTCTCCGGCCGCACCGCTCTCCATCCTGACAGCTCTGCAGAAGTCCCGGTCCTGTGTGAGAGAGGGGGAACGGCCGGACGGTCCCTTCCTTAAATGTTCCGGTTTTCGCGGGCTTTCAGCTCGCCCACTGCATCCACCAATCAGGTACTGTTGCTATCCAGCTGGAGCCAATAGTAACCTGTAAGAACAACACAGCATTCCCCTCATACTCCCCCATGTTCGCCCTGCATACTGCACGGCTTGCCACAAAGCTGGAGAAGGCTATAAGAAGATAGCAAAGCGTTTTCAGATGTCAATATCCTCTGTTCGGAATGTAATTAAGACATGTCAGTCATCAGTTCAATTTGATGCCATTTGGAGATTTTTCCATCTTTCCTTGGCTTCATTATGCACATTAATACACATTTTTACCTGGGGTGCCCAAACTTTCGATCACCAGTGTATATAGATCAGACCAAAATGAGGCACAAATGAGGAGGAAAGAGGGACAGAGGGACATTGCTCCAAATCAGTGACAGTCCCTCAAAAACGGGGACAGTTGGGAGCTATGTGTTGTCTGTATTTCCTTAAACATCTAAATACACAGTTAAAATACATACTGTATATGTGAGCCATTTTACTTGCCAAAGGATTTGTAATTTTGTCCAGCCAATCCTGATATTTACACAGCCCTGGCAGACAGCACAGACAGCTGGTGACCTGACTTTTCTCTACTGCAGTTGAGCAATAAAGCTTGGCAACCTCTCTGTCTCCAGCTCTTCACTAGACAATGAGGGCAGGTTCACACCAGAATAGCACAGGAATGTGGTCCGCGTTCCTGTGTGATTCCTGCCCGTTCCCCTGCAGTGCACTTTTACAGCCTATTCACCTGAAGGGGATGCAAATTGCACTGGAACGCACAAAAAAGTAGTGCATGCACTGCATTTAAGAAATGCACCACACCAAATTTCATGGTACTGCAGTACTATGCGATCTGGTGCCCACAAACTTAGTTTGGGGTGCTGCCGTTATCAATGTATTGGCATCTGCAGGAGATCACAAAAGCTGTGCCTTTCCCGCACCACGTTCTGATGTGAATTGGCTCTGAAGAACAGAAGAATACTGAAAAGTATGAATGAGCTTCAGATGTAGGTCTAACGTGTATTCAACCCTAACCCAGCCTACTGGGGATCCTGGTATCATTACCCAAATGTGATCATGACGATATCTAGTTAATGATGTTGCCAAGGATCCCAACCAACTTGTTTACTTTCAAGCTATCCATAAGGAGAACCAAGAGAATTCAAGACTTTTTTTTTTTAAATTCTTTATTTTCCCGTTTTATAAAAGTATACAAACATTACTTTTTTACATTCATGTTAATTCCACTCCTTAAATCATTAACTTCAACCTCCCCCCCCCCCCCCCCCCCCAAGGGAAAAAATAAATAAATAAATAAAAATAAAAATAAAAAACAAGAATGGGCCTACCCTGTCTCGCTCACTTCCTTCTTCAAGACTTTTGATACCTAAAATGCTGAGGGACTGGAGTAGTAAAGGAGTAGTAAAGAATGGAAATAAAGTAGTAGCATTTCCCACACCACGTTCTAATGTGAACCAGCACTGAAGAGCACTGAAGAGCACAAGAATACTGAATAGTATGAATGAGCTTCAAATTTGGGTCTAACATGTACTTGACCCATACGCAGCTAGATAAATGAGTGGAAAAACTGGTCATATTGGATCAGTTCGCCCTCCTGAACCTGTAAACAAACATCGGTCAGAAGCCTGTCATTTAGTGGCGGTAGCACTACCAGTGCTAAATGACATAACAAATCTCTGGCAGCTACTGTTTGTAATAAGCCAGCGGGGATCCTGGGTGGCATCATTATCCAATTATGATCATGACGATATCTAGTCAATGACATTGCCAAAGATCCCAGCCAACTTGTTTACATATAGAAGCAAGTGGAGATCTTTCTGTTGTGATAGGAGTAGTGAGAGAGCAGGTTCGTTCTTCAGTAGGGCATTGTGGTGGCGGAGCAGCATCATCGTACAGCACTCATCATGATTGACATGGATATACATTGCTAGATGACATGATTGACCTTGAATATCATGTATCCCTACTCATTCAGACAGGGGAAAGTCAGATATCTGGGGACCTCCTTATTCTAAAGGGAGGTTCCAGATTCTGATAAGTCCCTCCCACAGACCTTGCAGTCCCCCTTTTGAGGGACAGAATGAGGCTCTTGTTCTCTCAATAAATATGGTAACAACGTGTGGTCACCCCCTTGCAAGGTACCCTCTCAGTGTTGAAGACATGTGGCCTGACATGATAGCTACCTTTGGTTGGTTCCTTTGTATAACCTTGGAGATGGATGCTTTTTATACTTTTGCCTATTACACTTTCCTTTCAACAGAGTTTATGAAGCACAATAAAATCAATCCTACAGTACAATGGTTATAATAGATATGCCGCACTATGGGCCAACTAAAACTTTAATGTTCAGAGACTGGAGGGATTTGGGCTGCTGAAAACACAGACAATAAGTATATCTTCCAAGTCTACTTCTAATTTGAAAAAGTATTTTTGATACCCCCGAGAAGGTACGTTTAGCTCGAACATGCCCTGGCCTCCCAACACAAAAGTAATCTCCTTTTTAGATACCCAAGATTATGGGCATAGGTGAAAAAAATTAACAAAAAGAACAATTATCTTGTAGTACACCTAGAAGAAATGCAGAGAAGTGTGGAAATGAGACATACTGGAAAGCCATCCATAAAGATAAGAGGAGAACCAAGGGGATTCAAGACTTTTGATACCTAAAATGAAGAGGGTCTGGAGTAGAAAAGTAATGGAAACAAAGTAGTAGCATTTTTAATTTTACATTTAGATGCTGGCAGGATCAACGGGTGAAAATAAAGGGGAAAAAATGAATAAAAAGAAAACTAAAGCAACCACCATATATAACAATTGGTAAGCTGCAATATATTACATTTTTGTTCTTGTGTTTTTTATGCTTTAAACGTAAAGTTATTGTAAAGGTTGTGTTTTTTTTTCATAACAAACATTTTACACACACTTGCTCTGTGTAATGGTTTTGCATTACATTACGCTGCCTGTCCTGGCTCCTCCCCCTTGCAGAGTGCCCCCAATAGCAAGTCTACCGCTGCTGTGTGAGCCAATGAGAGAGACAACCGGGAGAATCGCTGCTCTCATGCACTTTGCTGAATCGAGATTGGGCTTAGGAAAGTATAAGGGGGGGGGGGGGGGGGGAGCTACACCCAGAAGGTTTTTTAACCTAATGCATAGAATGTCTTTAGAACCACTTTAATATGAATAAAAGAGAGCGTATGTTTTTTCTACTATATTCCACTCCGTACCTAAAATTAAAATTATTGTGGACAACCTAACACCCAAACACCTTGGCTACAAAGCTTTTCTGGTAGTACCGTATATACTTGAGTATAAGCCGACCCGAATATAAGCTGAGGCACCTAATTTTACCACAAAAAACTGGGAAAACATATTGACTCGAGTATAAGCCTAAGGTGCGAAATGCGCAGCTACTGTAAGCCTCACTGTGCCCATTTGCAGCCTCACTGTGCCCATTTTCATGCCTCACTGTGCCCATTTGCAGCCATAGGTCCCCCAAACTTCAAACTTGGTAGTTAAGGGTTCCTAGATGCCCCCTAGCTGCAGCCAAAATTTGGGGTCTCTCTCAAGATACGGGGCCCCAAATTCAGGTCGGAAAATGTCATTCTCTGCTGCAGAAAAGTGCTTGACTCCAGTATAAGCCGAGGGGGCACTTTCATCACAAAAAAATGTGCTGAAAAACTTGGCTTATACTCGAGTATATACGGTACTTGACTCTGCTCTTTGTTTTGAAATCACCTACTAACCACCTCCTCCTGTTGTCTCCATATTAAAAAAATATATTCATATCATCTTCATGCATGGTTCAACTATCACTGCCTTATAACATTCTGGCTTGACTTGCACATGATAATAATCCAGTCCATTCCTAAAGTGTAACTGAACCTGCCCATGGCATTTTTCCTAGTCTTATAAACACACCGGTCCCCAATCCAATAAGATATCAGCTGTGCAGCAGCTCAGGGTTGCACAGCCGCTATAACATTGGATCATTTTATGCACTCTATTACTTCCACTACCCTCCCTTGTTTTAGCAAATACTTTGTCCAATAATTAATAACCATATCAGCATGCATGACTTGAGTGTTTTCTCCAAGAAGGCTTACCTAGAAAAGCTAGGCATGCAATGACAGTGTGTGTAGAGAGCTGGTCTATCACATCACAATTATTGAAAAAGAGAGAAAAAGGGCATATATCTTGTCTGTGTCTATCAGTTCTAAAAACATCCCCTAGGGGTACTGGCCGTGTCATGCACACTAGGCCCTTTTTCTCTCTTTTAGAAGGCTTACCTATGCCTGAGTTCCTGCGAAAATGTGCCTAGCATCCCCAGTATGGTGCACTTACTGACTGTCCTCCCCTTTACAAACTACGGAGAGAAATATATATTTTTTTTAATCCCCTGTGTACCCCCATCAATGACCTATTTAATGCTTTTAAAAGCCAACCCCCAATTAAAGAAAGTTTTGATGAGGCAGGAGGAGCTCTTTCCAGTCCTTTCTCCCACTCTGAAGTCTGTCTTCTCTTTTGAAGGCTGCATGTGCAGAATATTGGGTTTTCATTTTTAGTCACACTTCTTGAAGAATATTCACTAAAAAAATTTAAAGACAGCTGAATTTGCTATATCTAATCTCCTGTCAGTGTTGACCTGCTTTAGCTTTAGCTTGGTCAGTGATGGGGGCCTAAAATCAAAGGCCATATCCTTGACTGACACTACTAACCCTGTCAATGTAAGATAGAAATGATGCCTGTTTCATGACATACAATCATTCCGTAAATAATGATGTCTGACCCTGATTAAACTTATTTTTTTCGATTTCTAAATAATATCACATGGATAATCTATACAGAACTAAACCAGTGGTGGCTGGTGCTCCATCGGTCGGGGGCAGCAAACAAACCTAAGACATCTCACCTCCCCCGGTCGCTCCAGCCCGCCACCCCACACCAACCCCCCCTGGTCGTCAGCTCACTCGGTCATCAATCGATCAGCACTTACCCTATCCAGGTCGCGGCTGCGGCTTCCCCCTCTGTCTCCTCCGTGTCCCGGCGGTCGCTGTTCAATTGGATCTTCGGACTCCCGACCAATGGGGTCTTAGGACTCGCTTCCTGTTTGGCCGGGAGGAGAAATAGGAAGACATTAGCGAATATTAATTCCCTAATTTCACACAACTGGGTGGGCTCAGGGTGCAGTACTCTGCACCGCGAGTCACCCTTTTTTTGAAACTAATTAGAGCCTCAGGCTCTAATCATGTGCTTGAAAAAAAAAACACCATTGAAATCCATGCGTCTGGGACCCTGCATGTAGATTAGGGGTCGGGCGCATGGATTAGGGGGGTGATGCCCCTGCTCCCTTTATGGAGTGCCCACCCCTGGACTAAACTGAAGTTCATCACCTTATAAAATGGCTAATCCTTTCAAAAGAATAGACTTTTCCATTTAATTCTGGAGAAGTTTTATAAATAGGGAAAAAATTGTGAAATCTAAATAAATGGTGATGAGATTTCACCCCTTTATAAATAGGCCAATTATTTTTAAACCCACAATGTTAAAGGATAAATTCACTTTTTGTAACAAGCTTTATAATACATATGTAGGGTGTGTAAGATATATGTAACATGTTACTTTGCAGCAGCCTGCGAAATCATGTGCATTTATTATTATTATTTTTTTATTTATTTGTTTAAGGTGAATTTAGCCTTCAAAAGACACTAAACAATCTTATCTAACTGTGATTCACACTTCATCTATAAAAAGTCACCATGTGACAATCAACCCATGTTCATACAAATATCCTGCAACACTGCCTCTTTATTTACGAGCTGCTAGTAGGGAACGTCACCATGTTCTAAGCCAAACTTATTTCCTGAAAAAGTCTCCTTTGTTTTAACTTCCCTGGTACAAGCAGCTTATTCAGTGCAAAACCCCATTCAGATTAGCAGAGAGCTCTGTAACTGGTGTGTCTGTTATATCTCTGCAAAAATGATGTTTACAGGTTCTATTACACAAACTGTCACCCTTCCACATCAAATAAAACAAATGCTAATTGAAACAGTCTAGTAAAAATGTGTATTATTTTTCTGAAAGGGTTGTGTAAAAATGGGACTATAAAATAACATAATTACAACTAAAAAAAAAGTATACAGTAGTAAGGATAAAAGAGCTACTCGTTCCCTTTTCTTACTAAATCTGGTCGCTGCAGTAAAGTACTTGCATATGCCAAACAGAGGGATGTATATCATACATACACAACATGTTACAAATACAGATTATTAAGAAATATAGATAATTTATACATTCACAACATCTCCATAGCCATATAATCACGGCATGCTGTGCTAATTATACACCAAAGTATTGTGCATGTAAATGTTGATTTACTATAGCTTTCTTCACATAGCAGGCACCGAGCACTTAACAGGGGCCTTTCCTATCAAGGAACAATTTTCCTTCAGATTTCCTTATGGAGAAAATTACTGCACATTTACGGTGAAGTATTACAATGTATGCTTTCATGATTTGTTTGGAAGAACCATACTTATATGAGCTTTATATACTACCTGCATTACAGTCTTCAACAAAAGGTTTACACAAACATTTTAAAAATTACAGATTTTATTGAAGTAATGAAACCCGGTCTTAAAGTAAACTTTTGCCTTGCCAATCTTCTTCTGGGTTCCTCTGTTACATGCACTGCTACACTGTGCCTAACACGTATATGTTACACATTATTCATTTATTTCAGGTACTTATATAGTGCCGTTAATTTACGCAGTGCTTTGCATATATATTGTTCATTCACATGAGTCCCTGCCCTCAAGGAGATTACAATTTAAGGTCCCTAACTCACATTCATACATAAAAGGGTAGCACCCTCTAGGGATTTTTTTTTATAGTATAGGTAAATTTAGGCTGCTGGTTTTGATCTGGTCTGGGCTGGGAGTGGCTCAGGGTAGCAGCTGGTGACTCACAGGCAGCATCACTGAGACCTAACTCTTCTTTCTAGAGTTTTCTGGAAAGTTCTGGAAAGAGAGGAGGGAGGAGAGGTGGAGCTGCCTGGGGTGTTTTAGGGAGCCCTGACCAATCCCCAACCTTGTGTGGCAGGGGGCGGGCCTCCTTAAATACCCAGGGTTAGCCCAGCTGGGGAGGAGTTGTCGGGTGGAAAAGCTGGAATGAGAGAGTGTGGAGGCTGTTGGGGCCTTTGAGGAAGCTCCCCAGTCTGGGGGGTGGTGACCTTGGGCCTGGGCTTGGGTGCAGTCGAGACCACCTTCAGGAATGCATGAAGAGGCCCCGGACCGGAGGCACAAGAGAGAGCAAAGAGAGGACAGCGGGAGAGAGCACTGCTAAGAGACTCTAGAGAGGACAACTGGTCGCAGCCAGGAGGGCTGGTGAGTGAGGCACAGTCAGAAGGACTAGAGAGGCACGCCTGAGAGGACTGGGAGCTTGCAGTCTTAGATGGGTGCAGAGCCAGAAGTGTGGACTGTGGTGGAAGGGGCAGTGAAAAGAGGCAGCTGCTGGCAGGGCCTGAAGATGGGTCACTGGGCTCAGTAGCCGCATATAGGACAGCTAGCACCAGAGACTTTATATTTGGCTACACTATAGGGGCCCGCGGTTCCTGTCTGCAAAGGGCAGTTACAAAGGCCTGGCTGATCCCGTTTCAGCCCTAACCACTTTGTGCTAGCTGTGTCTGAAGAATAGAGAGAAAGCGATGTGCAGGAGGAGAAAGAACGCGGTAAAGTACAACACTACGACGAGCCGAGAAAATTAAGTTCAATGCTTCCAAGCATGCGTTGAATTGTTTCCGAGCATGCATGATTTTTTGCGCGTCCAAATTGCATACATACGATCGCATTTTCAGATAGGAACTTTTCCCGACCGAAAAATAGAGAACATGCTCTCAATCTTTTGCTGGCTGGAATTCCGCCAGCAAAAGACCGATGGAACATACACACGGTCGCATTTTCCGATAAAACGTTTTGCTGGCGGCATTTCCAATCATGTGTACGCGGCATCACTCTCTCATACTGGTCACTGGAAATTCACCTCATGGCTCTGAGGATCTGAAAAAAAAGAATTGTTGCTCTACATAAAGATGGCCTAGGCTATAAGAAGATTGCCAAGACCCTGAAACTGAGCTGCAGCATGGTGGCCAACAAGGCCATACAGCAGTTTAACAGGACAGGTTCCTCTCAGAACAGGCCTCGCCATGGTCGACTAAAGAAGTTGAGTGCACATGCTCAGCGTCATATCCAGAGGTTGAAGGGGTGGGGGGTCAGCCTGTTAGAGCTCAGACCATATGCTGCTCACCGCATGAAATTGGTCTGCATGGCTGTCATCCCAGAAGGAAGCCTCTTCTAAAAATTAAAGCCTGCAAACAGTTTTCTGAAGACAAGCAGACTAAGCACATGGATTACTGGAAACATGTCCTGTGGTCTGATGAGACCAAGATAAACACATTTCAGATGGTGTCAAGCGTGTGTGGCGGCAACCAGGTGAAGAGTACAAAGAAAATTGTGTCTTGCCTACAGTCAAGCATGATGGTGGGAGTGTCATGTTCTGGGGCTGCATGAGTGCTGTCGGCACTGGGGAGCTACAGTTCATTGAGGGAACCATGAATGCCAACAAGTACTGTGATATACTGAAGCAGAGCATGATCCCCTCCCTTTGGAGACTGGGCCGCAGGGCAGTATTCCAACATGATAACAACCCCAAACACACCTCCAAGATGACCACTGCCTTGCTAAAGAAGCCAAGGGTAAAGGTGATGGACTGGACAAGCATGTCTCTAGACCTAAACCCTTTTGAGCATCTGAGCATCAAACGGAAGGGGGAGGGGCGCAAGGTCTCTAACATCCACCAGCTCCGTGATGTCATCATAGAGGAGTGGAAGAGGACTCCAGTGGCAACCTGTGAAGCTCTGGTGAACTCCATGCCCAAGAGGGTTAAGGCAGTGCTGGAAATTAATGGTGGCCACACAAAATAGTGACATTTTGGGCCCAATTTGGATATTTTTACTTAGGAGTGTACTCACTTTTGTTGCCAGCAGTTTAGACATTCATGGCTGTGTGTTGAGTTATTTTGAGGGGACAGTAAATGTACACTGTTATACAAGCTGTACACTCACTACTTTACATTGTAGCAAATTGTCATTTATTCAGTGTTGTCACATGAAAAGATATAATAAAAAAATTACAAAAATGTGAGGGTTGTACTCACTTTTGTGAGATGCTGTATATGTAAATACTACTTTTAAAAGAGATCAACATCATGCTTATGATTCATGCCTGTGGGAATTCTTGTATGGAGGTTAAAGATCCACCAGACCTCCCTTTCAAGGAGCTTCCGGTGGATGTCACCTCCTCTGGGAGAAACTCCAACTTTCTCCAAACCACAAAATTTAAAGGAGTCAACATTGCCTGCATGATTATGTTTGAAATGCTTAGAGACGTTAGACAGACCTTTATCACTGGCATAGGAAGCCCTGTGGTAGTGCTTACTAATGTTGGTACGTAGCGGGCATGTAGTATAGCCACATATTGGAGTTTATATGACGTGCACTCTATGGCATAGACAACATTAGAGGAACCACAATGGATGTAACTACGAATTGTAAATTCCTTACCTGTTGCACAGGACACAATAGTCTTATGCTTACTGCTATGTATGTTACAGAAACTGCAGATATTTGTGCTGCAAATGAAGGAACCCTAAACATGCTGCTATGTCTTGTTTTGGCCAGAAGATGAGAATAGGCTGTAGGATAGTATGTTACCCAAGGTTTGGGAATGGCGGCTAGAAAACTTACAGCCCACAGACAAAATGGGAGCTAGGTCGGAATCAACATACAGGACTGGAAAATATTTTAAAATGATATCCTTTATGGAATCAAATTCACGTGAAAAAGTGGTAACAAAATTATTGTGTTATGGGTATCCATAGAAACTTTCATTCTTCAATCCCCCCTATGTTCACGCCCAGATATCTTCTTATGTTGTTTCCCAGTACTATTGGTAATGTTACCTCTGGTATTTGAGAGAAGAGACAATCTCTCTTTCTTAGAAGCCAATGCTCTGGCTCTATCTATGAGTTATTGATTGTAGCCACGATCAGTTTTGCTCTGATGAATTCTCCCACCGGTACTGACCTGATGGTGTGTGAGGGCTTCCATCCCATGTCCTCCTTCTCCAGTCCCATCTCTTCAATCCTATGTACTCCTACTCCATTCCCATCTCCTTCATCCCATGTCCTCTTCCTCCAGTCAAATGTCTTCCATCCCATGTCCTCCGTCTCCTCCAGTCTCATTTCCTCCATCCCATCTCCTCCATCCGATGTCCTCCTCCTCCTCCTCCTCCTTCTGTCCCATCTTCTCCTTCCCACATCCTCCTCCTCCTCCAGTCCCATCTCCTCCATCCCATGTCCTCCTCCTCCTGCAGTCCCATCTCATCCATCCCATGTACTCGTACTCCAGTGCCATCCCCTCCATCCTATATCCTCCTCCTCCTCCAGTCCCATCTCCTCCATCCCATGTCCTCCTCCTCCAGTCAAATCTCCTCCATCCCATGTCTTCCGTCTTCTTCAGTCCCAATTCCTGCATCCCATTCCCATGTCCTCCATCCCATGCCCTCCTCCTCCAGTCCCATCTCCTCACATCCCATGTTCTCCTCCTCCGGTCCCATCTCCTCCATCCCATTCCCATCTCCTCCATCCCATGTCCTCCTCCTCCTGCAGTCCCATCTCCTCCATCCCATATCCTCCTCCTCCTCCAGTCCAATCTTCTCCATCCCATTTCCTCCTCCTTCAGTCAAATGTCCTCCATCCCATGTCCTCCGTCTACTCCAGTCCCATTTCCTCCATCCCATTCCCATCTCCTCAATCCCATGTCCTCCTCCTTCAGTCCCATCACCTCCATCCCACATCCTCCTCCAGTCCCATGTCCTCCTCCTCCTCCTGCAGTCCTATCTCCTCCATCCTATGTACACATACTCCAGTGCCATCTCCTCCATCCCATTCCTCCTCCAGTCCCATCTCCTCCATCCCATCTCCTCCTCCTCCTCCCCTCCTCCAGTCCCATCTCCTCCATCCCATCTCCTCCATCCCATCTCCTCCTCCTCAGTCCCATCTCCTCCATCCCATGTTCTACTCCTCCTCCAGTCCCATCTCTTCCATCCCATTCCTATCTCCTCCATCCCCTGTCCTCCTCCAGTCCCATCTCCTCTATCCCACAACCTCCTCCTCCAGTCCCATCTCCTCCATCCCTTGTACTCGTACTCCAGTCCCATCTCCTCCAACCCATTCCTCCTCCAGTACCACCTCTATCCCATGTGCTCCTCCTCCCCCAGTCCCATCTCCTCCATCCCATTCCCATCTCCTCCATCCTATGCCCTCCTACTCCCGCAGTCCCATCTCCCCAATCCCACATACTCCTACTCCAGTTCCATCTCCTCCATCCCACATCCTCCTCTTCTTCCTTCTCCAGTCCCATCTCCTCAATCCCACATCCTCCTCCTCCTCCAGTCCTATCTCCTCCATCCCATGTCCTCCTCCTCCAACAGTCCCATCTCCTCCATCCCATGTCCTCCTCCTCCAGTCCCAAATCCTCCATCCCATGTCCTCCTCCTTCTCCTCCATCTCCTCCATCCCATTTACATCTCCTCCATCCCATGTCCTCCTCCTCCTCCAGTCCCATCTCCTCCATCCCATCCATCTCCTCCATCCCTCCCTCCATCTCCTCCAGCCCCATCTCCTCCACCCCATGTCCTCCTCCTCCTGCAGTCCCATCTCCTCCATCCCATGTCCTCTTCCACTCAGTCCCATCTCCTCCATCCCATTCCTCCTCCTCCTCCTCCTCCCATCTCCTCCTCCCAGTCCCATCTCCTCCATCCCATGTCCTCCTCCTCCTCCAGTCCCATGTCCTCCATCCCATGTCCTCTGTCTCCTCCAGTCTCATTTCCGCTATCCAATTACCATCTCATCAATCCCATGTCCACCTCTTTCAGTCCCATCTCCTCCATTCCACATCCTCCCCCTCCTCCAGGCCCATCTCCTCCATCCCATGCCCTCCTCCTCCTGCAGTCCCATCTCCTCTATCCCATGTACTCATACTCCAGTCCCATCTCCTCCATCCCATTCCTCCTCCAGTCCCATCTCCTCCATCCCATGTCCTCCTCCTCCTCCAGTCCCATCTCCTCCATCCCATGTCCTCCTCCTCCATCCCTCCATCCCATCCATCCCATGTCCTCCACCTCCTGCAGTCCCATCGCCTCCATCCCATGTTCTCCTCATCCTCCAGTCCCATCTCCTCCATCCCATTCCCATCTCCTCCATCCCATGTCCTCCTCATCCTCCACTCCCATTTCCTCCATCCCACATCCTCCTCCTCCTCCATCCCATCTCCTCCATCCCACATCCTCCTCCTCCTCCAGTCCCATCTCATCCATTCCTTGTACTCGCACTCCAGTGTGATCACCTCCAACCCATTCCTCCTCCAGTACCATCACCTCTATCCCATGTTCTCCTCCTCCCCCAGTCCCATCTCCTCCAGTCCCATTCCCATCTCCTCCATCCCATGCCCTCCTACTCCTGCAGTGCCATCACCTCCATCCCACATACTCCTACTCCCGTTCCATCTCCTCCGTCCCACATCCTCTTCCTCTTCCTCCTCCAG
Organism: Lithobates sylvaticus; assembly: GCA_028564925.1. NCBI lineage: Eukaryota > Metazoa > Chordata > Amphibia > Anura > Ranidae > Lithobates > Lithobates sylvaticus. Next base: position 385,889,043 of record CM053027.1, on the reverse strand, counting down.
TCCCATCTCCTCCAGTCCCATCTCCTCTTCCTCCTTCTCCTCCAGTCCCATCTCCTCCATCCCATGTCCTCCTCCTCCTCCAGTCCCATCTCCTCCAGTCCCATGTCCTCGTCCTCCAGTCCCATCTCCTCCATCCCCTTCCTCCTCCAGTCCCATCTCCTCCATCCCATGATCTCCTCCTCCTCCAGTCCCATCTCCTCCATCCCATTTCTATCTCCTCCATCCCATGTCCTCCACCTCCTCCAGTCCCATCTCCTCCATCCCATGTCCTCCTCCTCCTCCAGTCCCATCTCCTCCATCCCATTCCCATCTCCTCCATCCCATGTCCTCCTCATCCTCCACTCCTATTTCCTCCATCCCACATCCTCCTCCTCCTCCCGTCCCATCTCCTCCATCCCACATCCTCCTCCTCCTCCAGTCCCATCTCATCCATCCCTTGTTCTCGCACTCCAGTGTGATCACCTCCAACCCATTCCTCCTCCAGTACCATCACCTCTCTCCTATGTTCTCCTCCTCCCCCAGTCCCATCTCCTCCAGTCCCATTCCCATCTCCTCCATCCCATGCCCTCCTACTCCTGCAGTCCCATCATCTCCATCCCACATCCTCCTACTCCCGTTCCATCTCCTCTGTCCCACATCCTCTTCCTCTTCCTCCTCCAGTCCCATCTCCTCCATCCTACATCTTCCTCCTTCTCCAGTCCCCTCTCCTCCATCCCATGTCCTCCTCCAGTCCCATCTCCTCCCTCCCATGTACTCGTACTGCAGTGCCATCTCCTCCATCCCATTCCTCCTCCAGTCCCATCTCCTCCATCCCATGTTCTCCTCCTCCACCAGTCCCATCTTCTCCATCCCATTCCCATCCTACATCTTCCTCCTTCTCCAGTCCCATCTCCTCCATCTCATGTCCTCCTCCTCCTCCAGTCCCATCTCCTCCATCCCATGTACTCGTACTGCAGTGCCCTCTCCTCCATCCCATTCCTCCTCCAGTCCCATCTCCTCCATCCCATGTTCTCCTCCTCCACCAGTCCCATCTCCTCCATCCCATTCCCATCTACTCCTGCAGTCCCATCTTCTCCATCCCACATACTCCAGTTCCATATCCTCCATCCCACATCCTCCTCCTCATCCAGTCCCATCTCCTCCATCCCACATCCTCCTCCTCCAGTCCCATCTCCTCCATCCCATGTACCCATACTCCTGCAGTCCCATTTCCTCCATCCCATGTACTCCTACTCCAGTCCCATCTCCTCCATCCCATTCCTCCTCCAGTCCCATCTCTTCCATCCCATGTATTCCTACTTTAGTTCCCTCTCCTCCATCCCACATCCTCCTCCTCCAGTCCCCTCTCCTCTATCCCATTCCTCCTCCAGTCCCATCTCCTCCATCTCATGAAATCCTACTTCAGTCCCATCTCCTCCATCCCACATCCTCCTCCTCCTCCAGTTCTATCTCCTCCATCCCACGTCCACCTCCTCCTGCAGTTCCATCTCCTGCATTATGTGTACTCCTACTCCAGTTGCCTCTCCTCCATCCCACATCCTCCTTCTTCCCCAGTCCCATCTCCCTCCGGAAATAACGTGGTTGAAGTTTTTGACGAGTTGGCTAATTCAACAGAATTTGACAGGCCTGATAAGTACTGTATATTTGGGAATGCTAGGTCACAATGTTGGAGGTATGGGTCCCCTGGATGTGGTAATTTTAGGTTCTGATGGACCTGATGGGTACTGTATATTTGGGATGCTAGATCCTGTATAGGTTTTTGTATGACAGCGATCTTGTAGTTTACACTGACTTACCCTCAGTGTAAACTACAAGATCTGCTTGTCCTATTATAATACATTCACCCAGGCACAGCCATCTGTAATTGTGTTTGATTTATTTTTAGAACTATGTGCACACTCACATACAGATCCACACGGTATCCTTTGCCCACTCTCCATGTATCTGCTTTGTTTTATGGGTGAAAGAGATGCTGCGGTGATCGGAAGATCTGACAGGGGGTTTCTGTCAGTCTTTTCCCACGCACTGCTCCAATTGCAGTTGGAGTATTTGATTGCTTTCTTTTTAGTCTGTGCTTTGCAGGTGTGAACATCTGACAGGGTTTTCGGTTGCACACTCGCAAGCATTGGCAATACAGCAAACTCGTCAAAAGCGTTTTCCTTCCAGAAATTACATGGTTGGAGTTTTTGATGGGTTGGAGAATTTGACAAAACACTGGCAAGGTTTTTTTTTTTCATTCAGCTGTCAGCGGGGAAGCCTGTTGACAGTGGATGACTCATCCATTGTTAAAGACGAAGTAAACCCTGATGGGTTTTACTTCCTCTTCTTCTCCCTGTATAGCCTGCAAATGAAAAGCATAATGGGCTAGTATGCATCGCATACTAGCCCATTATGTAACACTTACCTGCAAAAGAATCCAGCGGCGTCCCCTGTGTGGGCAGCGTCCATCTTCTTGCCCTCTTCCTTCGGGGCCGTGGACTACGGTTCTGTGATTTGCCGGAGCCGCGTGACATCACTCCCGCGCATGCGCACGGGAGCTGCGACTTACGGCATATGCTAGGGAAGAAACGGCCTTTAGGTTTGTTTCTTCCCTGCGCATGCGCAGTAGCGACTTCCGGCGGACTACAAGTGAAATATCTCCTAAACGGTGCACGTTTAGGAGATATTTCCACTACCTATAGGTAAGCCTTATTCTAGGCTTACCTATAGGTAAAAGTCCTAAAAGTGGGTTTACAACCACTTCAAGGATGACATGGCCAGCTTCTTGGCCTGCTCCTTTACAGCCATCTGTTCACTGTGCCCTGATTGGGAAAAGCTTTGCCCAATCAGGGCTTAGAATGCACTGTGTAGCATGCAGTGCATTGTGCCGCCGGCTCACATCCCACGAGCGCCCCACTAAATCGGGTGTGCGCCAAACGGGCGAACAGGTGGTGTTTGGGCCAAACTTTTGCTCGGCTCCAACTGTTCGCCCAACTCTAGTCCCTAGTCACGTCTACTGTATCATGCAATTGGACCTTTAATTACCAGTGATGGTAGGATGCCTAACCTGGCTCTAGCCTATTGTGGCTATCGAGCCTTAAGCTAACACTAGCCATAGAATTCCAGATCAGAAAGGAAAGGGTTTACTAAAATAACAAGTGTTGTATATAAACTCAATTGCAATAAATTGGTTCACCTACTAATATACAAGAAGGTGACCACCACACACTTACAGTAGCACAGACCTAACTATCTGGCACTGTGCATGTGAGATAACAATAAGACAGAGATACTCTGTCTGTCATAAGGATTCAGATACACACTCAAGAAGCTATGGGCAGCTGCAGTTAGTCTAATAGAACATAGGAATATTTGCATATTAGACCCTTCTGGCCTGGAGTTAACAACATGCATACTTGCCAACAGTCCAGATTTTCCCAGAATAATCCCGATTTTGGGACCCTCGCCCCGATCGGAGGCCGTCCCGATTAAAATCCCGGGATTTTGCTTTTGTCCCGGGATATTAAGACTGTTTTTGGCACCAGAGTTGCTTCTGGCTCCAAAAATATGTCTGCCACCACCGCCGCAAGATCTCTTTCCTGTTTCCCCCTAGCTCTCAGCTCAGATCTGAACTCCGCCCCTCCAGCTCTCTGCACTGCAGCTCCTTCCACTACACCTCGCAATGTTATTCGTTCGTCTACCACTCCCCCCTGTTTTTCATTGTGTTGTACTGAGACAGTTTTACCCATGAAAACCGGGGGGGCGCACGGGGGCGGGCGGGGGTGGTAGATGGCCGAATAACATTGCGAGGGAGAGTGGGAGGAACTGCAGTGCAGAGGACTGGAGGGGCAGAGATTAGAAGGAGCTGGAATGCAGTAGGCTGGAGTGGCGGAGTGCCTATCTCAGCTGAGAGCCAGGGGAAACAGGTTTTCTGGGCACAACACCGCTCTGTGAGAGGCAGAGCTAAGGGACTCTACTGCACAATGGACACCTGATGTAAGGAAGCACTCCGCTGGGGATGCCTGATGTAAGTGGGGAATCTGCTGGGGACACCTGATGTAAGGAGGCACTCCGCTGGGGACACCTAATGTAAGGAGGCACCTGATGGCATCTGGTGGCAGGCGACATGACAAGTAACATGCTCAGGGCTCCCACTGATTCTGCATTATGATGAGTTGAACTATTTCATTTTATATTACAATGTAATAATTTAAATAATGCGCTTCAATCATCCTGACACTATAACAACCATGTGCCAGGATGATTGAAGCGCTAACACCAGGTGTTTAGAGTATCTTTATCTGCTGATTGTTAATCTTTTTGGCATACACATATTTCTATTGTGGTGTAGGATTTGGGCCTGCTGTCTGTCCATCCCTCTTTCTTTCCTTCCTTCTCTTTTCTTTTCTCCCTATCTCTTTCTTTCTTTCGCCCTCCATCCCTCGTTCATCTCAGACTCGGACCACACACCCTTGAGCCACGGCCATTTAAGCCACGCCCACCATTTCGTTTAAACCACGCCCGTTTTTCGCCACAGCGTGTGCATTTTGGTTGTGCTCTGCAGTGCAGATGTGTTGTCCTCTAAAGTAACAGTGAGTTGGGGGTGACATTTAAAGCGATTAGCGCTGCAACGCACGTACAGTGGTGCACAGGTTACCATGCATTGCAGAAGCACACCGTAAGACACACATATTACTATGCATTAATGCAACACGAACCTATAAAAACTCTGGACATGTCGGGGACCTCACTTGAGGCACTCAAGTTCTTTACCACTGCTGTATAGCGTCTGGCTATCTATACTTTCCCTTTACACTTGTTTCCGGTGGCACCTCACTATATTTACTATGTTATGTACTATCCACAACTGTACCGTTTTTGTTTTTTTGACAAGAGCATTTGTTTAAATTTGTGGGTATATATTGGTATAAAAAGAATTTCAATTATTTTATTATAAAACCTGTTTTTGAGTAGATGTTGTTTTGTAAGGATCGTTTATCTATTGGAGACATCTGTCTGTATATAGTCAAGAACACAGACCCACACAATTATGTCAGTCATTTATTTTTGACTGCATAACAATATGCAAAGGGAAAATGCATAGATTATATTTATCTTTTTTATCTTCTTTTTTTTTCTCCTCATCCTTATGTTTCACAGCTCTGTATGTTTTGCAGGGTGAGACAGTGCGTGTTAGTAAACTCTCATACCTAGGATGAATAATAATCACACACCACAATGAATCTCACACTTATGCAACACTGTTTATGTGACACTTTAAAATGTTTCTGCTATTTTATATTTACACTACAGCCTTGTAAATTGCCCTGATGATGGAGATATAAAATCATTCTGGCACACACATGGAGTTTTCGAATGATAATCTGGAAACATTGTCTTGATTGCTAAGGCAGATAGAACATTAAGCAGTAATCACTCCTGTACTCTCATTCATAAGAAAGGAATACAATAAACGAAGCATAACTTCAATTTCCCAAACATCACATACTTATAATATAAGAAAATGGAAAGCATGAGATCCTTTTGTGTCTTCAGAGGGTATTGTTTATGGTGTTCAGGTGTAATTGCTATGATCATAGCTGTCTGACTAATGTATCTAGGGAATATTAGGGTTTATATTTATATATATTTTTTAAATTAGGCCATCTGTGCATTGATTACTATTCACAAATAATAGTGCAACTGATGCAAGCAATGTCAAACTACAGATACTCCTCGTTTAACGACCACTTGGACTTACGACCAGCTCTCCCCAGCCGAACGACGCGCTACACATCATTGTATTGTACAGTACAGAATTTTCGTTTTGTGTTCTGTACTTATGCAAATTAAAACAACGTTATTGAGCTGGAGTCTCGTGTGTAAACCTTTTTTTCACAATACAGTACAGTACAGTAGTTCAGAATGCTTAAAATATTGATTACTTGTGGCTTCTCATTTAACGACCAATTCGTTTAACGACCTGGTCCTTGGAATGGAACCTGGTCGTTAAGTGAGGAGTAAGTTTGTGCTTTAAATTGTGGGTGTTGAATCGACGAGACGAATGGCATATCCACCAATTAAAAATTTTGCAACTGCATCACCAGCACTCCAAACTCCGTTGAATAAATTACATTTTGCATTTATTGTATCTTAATAAGGTAACAGACACACTCCACCTTGATAAACAGACCAAAGATGGTATGATAAAGCGACCTTGGATTTGTTTACCACACATTTTTATGATATAGATTGAATGCAGAAATATAACCAGTGGCGGCTGCTCCATAAGGGGCACAGGGGTGCGTCCCCCCTATCCATGCATCTGGCCCCCTGATCTGCATACAGGGCGACGGATTATGGATTCCAATGGGGGGGGATTTGAAGCACGTGATTAGAGCCAGAAGCTTCTATAAGCTGCTATTATCACACATTATCACACATAATCCACTGTGCTTGGGGCACAGTGCTCTGTGCCCCAAGCACACCCACTTGTGTGATAATAGAGAATGAATATTCACTATTGACACACTGATCCTCCTTCTGGCCAATCAGGAAGCCCCTATTGGCCAGGGAGTCTTAGTTTATTTTTTTATGGGAATGGGTACCTTTTTCTGACAGGTACCCACTCCCACTTTTCTCACCTAGGGGAGAATTGTGGAAATTCACCCCCCCTCCCCCACCCATAACCTCCTGGGACACGTCACATGTCCCACGAGGCTGTAGGACCAGTCTGAAATTACAGTGTGTCTCGTGCATGCAAGAAAGATGATCCGCACTCTGGTTGTTGCTCTTAAAAAATCTTAAGTTTATTGAAAGGTCATAGCGCACAAACGCAGATAAAAACAGTTGACGCGTTTCAGCCTATAAGGCCTTAGTCATAACCCGCACATGCGCCTTGGGGAGCTGGCTGTAAAACAGCACAGCAGGAAGTCACAGCCAGCTTCTCACAGCCAAGATGGCAGTGCCAAGGATCTGAGGACCTGGTGATCAACCAGCCTGGGTGAAGACAGCCCTGGACTCCTGGGCTGGTGAGTGTCTATTTATTTAAAGTCAGCAGCTACAATATTTGTACCTGCTGACTTTAAAAAAAAATTAACAACCACAGTTGCTCTTTAAGTGCAAGGGGATATTCTGACACCTGGCAGTACACCAAGGAAATAATACAGCTGACAGAACTGGAAAAAACACTAGTAATAGAATTATGACTGTATGTACACTTACTGTAGAGTGTTAAAATAACACATGAAGCAGAAGTAGATGAATCAACACTAGAAGACACAATAGATGGAGGTCGAACATACAGTAAATTTTAATCTCTGTTACTGAGAAATGTAAACACTTCAAAGCAGTCACTTAATTTGCAGCACAATGTGCATTATGAAATAATGTGCTACTAATAAGATGATCATTAGCAGCTGGTTAAATCTCTCAATAGCAGGAGAATAAAATGAACCTTTTAACCCTAGCTTAAACAGACTGTTATGTTGCCAATACAGGGGAAAGTGACAGTGCCTGCTAATAGACTACTAGGCCACCAGCAAGTTTTACTTACCACTTCATACTCTCTCAATGCCTCCCCACTTTATTAGGGCCTTCACTCCACTTCTCTGTTGGAGCAGAACTTCCAGATATGGGGGTACATGTGTCCTCCCACACAGGGTAGGGCTTAGACCTGAGCGGCCAATTGAGAAGCACTAAAACTATGATGTGTGTAGAAGCAGTGATGTCATCATCCTGGGTGAACCCTGTCCCCATCCTATAACAGAGATAACCCAGGGCAGGCTCTTGCTGGGAAGTGTTAAGAGTGGATCAGTGAGTACATAATTCTGGTGGGTAGTCAATGTCACTTTGTTCTGAATGGGCAAAGTGACAGAATCTCTTTTATATGCAACTAGTGGAGCTAAAACAGTTATACATTCTAACCTTTCTGATCCTTTTTCCCTTATTTAATAAATACCACCTTTTTACCATGACATCATTTATTGAAATACCTAAAAATGAACACATACCTTCAAGCTTCTGATGCTGTAAATCCTCCATGTCACTGGCAGTTACCTAATAGCTTACCTGTAAGGTTATATAAGCAAACGGTTGTTTGTACTTGGTTGAAAGGTTATGTACACAGTTATTTAGACCAAAAGCTCTGAATATGTTCTGTTGAAAATGTATCAACAACTAGTTATTCTCACCCTGATTCTCTACGTTGCCACCTTCCTCTATGTTTGCTGTTTGCTATTACATCACAGTTCTCACACAGTACACCTTTTAAATCCATTCCAAGATAAGCAAGCCTGAAGCTTCAATTAAAAAGAAGATGAGCTGGTATCCCAATATGACAGAAAATGTGTGGAAAGGGTACATTTCATAGGAAAAACATTTATTACAGAAAACAATGTTCTAAGTGTAGCGCACCCCCTAAGGAGCCGCAGTTATACTGGGATACCCCACCCTGCACATCCAGGCACACTGAATTTTCACAGGCACTCCAGAGACAGAGAACAGTACGAGTTTGTTTTTGTGGTTAATAACTTGGATGGGTATTTATGGGATGCCAACTTGTCTTCAGCAACAACATTTTAGCAACATCTTCGGGGATATCTTCCTAATACGGAATCTATATACAGCCTATATACAATAGAAAAAAGCTAAAATACTGCACTTATAATGCAAATGAAAAGCAAAAAAGTGAATAATTAATGAATTAATCTCTACCTAGCAGCAGCTCTAAAATTTGTGAGATATGCACAAAAACAGAATATAGTAACAGAAAATACAGCCTCCTCGACACTCCTCCTGCACTTTACTTGCTTGCAAACTCTTTGTAGGCAGAAACTTGAAGCCCCTTGTTGTGTAGCAGAACACAGTGATCAGCTTGCAATCTCCCTCCTGTGGCTACTGGTCCCAGCACCAGCTCTTCAGGCACTGCCAACCCACCTAGCTGCAGCTGCCCCTTTCACTAGCCCTCCAGGCTAACTCCAAACAGCAGTCCTCCAGACTGACTATCTCTCTCCAGCCCACCCGCCAGACTCTGCAGGAGATCTCCCAGTAGTGCTGTTGTAATCACACTGTCCTTACACTTGCTCCTTGCTCCTGTGCCTCCAGGAAGGGCTTCCTCTGTATGATGTAGCAGGATCCTTCCAGCACCCGAGCCCCTGCCAAAAATCAGCTCCCCCAGACTAGGGGGCACTCTTGAGGGCCACCGAATACCTCCACAGCACTATATATCCATCTGCCATCTGACTGCCCTGTTGGCATGGCTCATGACTATTTATGAGGTAAGCCTTGCCCCCTGCAGCTGTACGGCCAATGATCGGGAACAGTGATCTCTGTCATGTCCTGCCAGTAGACATGTGCGGTTCGTTGCGTTCCAAATTAATATTTGGACACATTTTTCGTTATTCGGAGATTCGCATAATACACGAATTACAATATAAACAAATTTTACCGAACGTAACAAAATTCAGACTGAAATTAGAATCGAAGTTTACATTGAACTCCATTCGAATTCTAACTACACATATTGCTGAAACCAAAGACTGTGTGTGTTAATAGAGTACCATTTCGAAAGAATGCTGTTTTTGTTAAGCCAAAGGTGATTTAAAGAGTCATTGTAATCATTTGATGAAGATTTTTCTTTTGTTTGTTCACTTTGCTGCATTCAAATCGAACATTTAAAAAACAAAAAAATCTGTAAATGTGAAGAAAATTTGAAAATTCAGAATACGAATTCTGAATATGAATTCCGAATACGATTTGAAAGAATCAACCGAATTGAACTATAGGAAATAACTAGATTAACAAATCAAAATGAAACAAAACAAACCGGCCAGGGAGTTCGGGAAGAGGCCCTTGTCCTCATCAACATGGGGGCAAGGTGCTTTGGGGTGGGGGGCGCAGACCAAAGCACCCACCCTCCCATGTTGAGGGTATGAGGCCTGGTATGGTTGAGGAGGAGGGGGGGGGGGGGCGCTCGCTCATCCCCTCTTTTTCCTGACCTGACGGGCTGCATGCTCGGATAAGGGTCTGGTATGGATTTTGTGGGGGACCCCATGCCATTTTTTTTTAATTGGCATGGGGGGTCCCCCCTGAATCCATACTAGACTCGAACGGCCTGGTATGGACCTGAGGGGGAACCCCACACCGTTTTTCGTGTTTTTTTATATTTTTTATATCCGTATTTGTTTTTCATCAGTTTTTTACAAAAAAGAGAAGAGAACAAATAATGAAATGTCCGTGTGAAACCAACCTAAAGAAGATTGTACAATAAGATTGCAGCCTACATGGCCACAAGTTACAAATACAGAAGTAAATAGCAGTTAGTCCGCCATGATGCAGTAACCCAAGACTCCCCCCTCCTAACCATCCCTGGGCAATGTGGCTGTGAATGTCAAAATGTTAAATGATATTCCATCTATGCATGTTCCTTATCCTCTAACAGCTCCAAATCTTCCAAACAAACCTTTCTAGTCTGTACATGGCACTGCAGACTGAAGATTATATTGTGTCTCTATTTAATAGTGCAATTGTCAGATACAGTTTTTTTATTTGTTTTTTAAAGCTTTATTGAGCTATTTTTTTACAATACACTTGGTCACATATAAAAATCTACCTTCTCAAATTCTCATTTGGCTTCATAAGCAAACACAAAAACTCAATTTGTCATTCAATTTTATATCCGTGCATAGACCTTTGCATCCTCATTCCATCAACCATTAAAATAAATAGCAAAGATCAATAAAGAGAAATCATAAAGAAAAGAAAAATAAGAAAGATGCAGCAAAAGAAAGAGAAAAAAAGGGGGCTTCCTTCACGGTTCACTATATTTATATGTGGTGAGAAACTAGATCACAGGTAGAGTCTCAAGATATCTGAGGTGCTGAAGTCTTTCCAAGCTATGGATTTTGGATATTTCTCCTGTAGGCTCACTGTCAATTCCTCTATACGCATAATATAATTTAGTTCAGACACCCATTCTTTAATACTGGGAATGACACTATAATTCCAATGTCTGGGTATAATAGCCCTGGCTGCAGCAAAGATAAAGCATGTTAGACCCTTCTTAGCCATCTGCGGTGATCCTGAACAGATAAAAAGTTATGCCGTGTACACGCAAGCGGAATTTCCGTCCAAAAAATCTTGGATGTTTTTTCCGACGGACAAAAAGCTCTCATCTGAGTTTTGCTGGCGGCATTTTCAATCGTGTGTACATGGCATGAGGCCAATTCTTTTCCTTTTATATTTCTTTATTGTTTTCTTGATTACAAAACAGAACACATATTTACACACATATCATATCTTATTATCTTTCACATTACTATTCCCACCTATTTTACCCCCTACCCCGACCCTCCCCTCCCACCCCCTCACGTCTTCTGCACAAACACCATTTTCCTTACTTTGCACTCTTTTTATTTATATTTATTTGTTAGGGGGGAGTTGTGAGCTTATATGCATTTGCTCCTCCTCCTTTCTCAAAATTGTGCCTCGCTTTTCTATTTCCAATCAGCTGTGCGTTCTTTATGGTGGGCAGTCTATCTTCCTCAGCCAGGGTTCCCATAGTATTTTAAATTTATTAAAATTTCCTCTTCTGATAAATACAGCTCTTTCCTTCCATATTGTCGCATTCATTGTATTGACCCATTCCAATGGGCTGGGGGGTTTTGCTGCCTGCCAGTTTTGTGCCAACAATTTCCTTGCCTGAAACAGACATCTTCGTACTGCTGTTATGGTATTTTTTGGACCCTGACTTACTTCCATACATCCTAGTATACAGACCTTTGCCTCCAGTTTTAATTCAATCTCAAAAGTTGTGTTGATGATATGTAATACTGTCCTCCAATACCTCTGCAACTTCGGGCACCTCCACATCATATGTATGAGATCTCCGGAGTCCTGACATCTAGGGCATTTATCGTCTGACTTCCTCCCATACATATACAACCTCTTTGGAGTATAGTATACACGGTGTATTAAAAATAAGTGTGAAATTTTCTGTGATGGAGACAATGACACCATTGGCCCCTGATCTAATATCTGTTCCCATTGTTCGGTTGTTATGACTCCTAGGTCTTTCTCCCACTTCCCTCTATTTTTCTCCACCAAGTCCCTGGGAATTGATCTGGTACTAATCCGTAGGTATAGATCTGAAATAATACCTTTAAGATCTCCCCCTTTAATTTTTCTTTGAAAATAGGGTAACTCTTCCCATACCAGCGGTTGTACTTTGAATTGAGCTTGTAGGGCATGTCTAATTTGCAAGTACCTATAGAATAGCTTATTTGGTATCCCATATTCTCTTCTTAATTCTGCGAAGGATTTCAGTATATTGGCCTCATATAGTTGTTTTACCCTGGTTATCCCCAAGTTCTCCCATTCTCTGACTCTCCCCATGGCCTGAACTTCCTTCAAGTTATTATTGTCCCAGAGGGGGGAGAATTCCGTCAGTCCCATATATCCCATTGCCATTTTAGCTGCTTTCCACACCCGCACAACCATTCCCAGTGTTGGACCTCTAACCAAGAAAGAGTTTGCCTCAAGATTACCTATTATGGTACTGTGGGGTGCATCCAGCAGCATCATTTTGCTGCTGGAGTTCTCTCCATCTTTTATGCCACATCCGCTCAGATGCTGTAACTGAGCAGCGAGAAAATAGCTACGCGGGTGTGGAACCGCCATCCCTCCCTCGTTTATTGGTATTTGCAATGTTGAAAGCCCAATCCTTGCTCTGCCCTTCTTCCAGATCAATTCCCTGAACATGGTTTCCATCCTTCTGAACCATTCCTTCCCTATCCATACTGGACTATTATGGAGTATGTACAACAATTGCGGCATCCAGATCATTTTGATGAGGTTGATACGTCCTGCCACTGACAAGGGCAGTCGTCCCCATATATCTGATTTTTTTTTAAATTTGTCCAACAACGGGCCCAAGTTGTTACTGATATACTGCGCTGGGTGCCTTGTTATCGATATCCCCAAATAGTCAATTTTTTCCACTACTTTTAACTGCGCCATGTCTCCTAGATTTATGTTATCGAGTGGGTCTATGGGTAGGAGTGCTGACTTTCCCCAGTTTATCACTAAACCCGAAAATTGTCCGTATCGTTCCACTATCTGCACTGCCCCCTTCAAAGACCCACTGGTGTCACCCAGGAAGAGCAGTATGTCATCTGCATATAGTGCAGTTTTCTCCTCCCCGATCTTTCTCTGGAATCCCTGAATCTCTCGTGTGGATCTAATTAGTGCCGCCAGAGGTTCTATTGCCAGTGTGAAGAGGAGGGGAGACAGGGGACAACCCTGTCTCGTCCCCCTCTCCAAACAGAACATCTTGGAGCATTCACCATTGATTTTGATTTTGGCCTGTGGGGTATTATAAAGTGCTTTTACTAATCTAATAAAGGAGGGTCCGAACCCAAATTTCCCCAAAACCAACCAGAGGAAGTCCCATTCTAGGCTATCGAAAGCCTTTGTTGCATCCAGCGATAGAATAGCTCTATTGCCCATGTTTTCTGTTGGCGTCTGTAAATTTAAGTAGACCCTCCTGATATTGGTACTCGTTGCTCTATTGGGAATAAACCCAGACTGATCCGGGTGTATGAGTTTCTGTATATATTTATTCATTCTAACTGCAATTACCCTAGCTATAATCTTGATATCGGAGCATAATAACGATATTGGTCTATAGGATGATGTATCCAGTAGGTCCTTCCCCTCTTTTTGAAGAACAATTATGATTGCTTCTGTCATTGAAGTGGGCAATTTCCCTTCTGCTACTGTACTGTTTACTGCCTTCAGTAATTCTGGGAGCAATATCTCCCCATATTGTTTATAAATCTCTACGGGCAACCCATCTGGCCCGGGAGACTTTTGATTCGACATCCCTCTTACTGCTGACTGTAGCTCCTCTAAAGTTATAGGGGCCTCCATAGCTTCTCTTTCTTCCTCCTGTAGCACCGGTATCTCTATTCCTTTTAAAAAATTCTCCATTGCCTCTGTCCCCTCAGTTGTTTCTATTCTTTTTGATTTATATAAATCCTCATAGTAAGTTTCGAATGTCTCCAAAATTGTCGTGGTCTGGGAGGAGATCACCCCTTCAGTTGTTCTAATTGCAGAGATATTGGAGGGAGTTGAGTTGGTTTTGGTCAAGAGAGCGAGCATACGGCCCACGCTCTCTCCTTCTGCGTATGCTTTCTGTCTCTGAAAAAGATGTTTATTCTCCATCTTCTTTGTGACCAGCATTTTATATTTCTTCTGTTTCTCAAGCCAACTTCTTTGCCTAGCACTAGACGGTTCTTCTACATATAGGACTTCTGCCTCCAGCACCTCTTTCCTTGCTTTCTCCTCCCACTCTCTAGACCTCCTCTTAATTTGGGCCACTTGTTGGATCAATAATCCCCTTAAAAAGGCTTTCAAAGTGTCCCATACCACTCCCACTGGCGCTGTCCCTTCATTCAAAGATATAAATTCCTTTAGTTTTTTATTTACCTCCTCAGGTTTTTCTATGAGTTCCAACCAGAAGGGACTTATTTTCCAACTGTTACGGGGACAACTTTTCTTTGTATACAATGTAGTGACCAGTGGCGAGTAGTCCGACACCCCTCTTGGGTAGTATAGAATCTTTTCTATTGACTGCATCAGGTCTCTATTCCCCCATACCATATCTATTCTGGACAGAGTATTATATGTGCCCGAAAAGCAAGAGTACTGCCGCGCATTTGGGTTTCCTGTTCTCCATAAATCGCACCACCCCACTTCTTCTAAAAATTGCGATAAGTGTCCCTCCCTCATACCGTCCCTCCCCGCCTTTGCTGGGAGTCTGTCTAGTGTTCTGTCAAGTACCTCATTGAAGTCTCCTACCACCATTACTGGGATGTCCTCCTTATCTAATAAAAAATCCATTAGTTTGTACAGCACCTCCATTTTAAAAGGTGGAGGAATGTATATATTGGCCAATATATAAGGATCACCTTCAATCACGCAATACATAAAGATGTAGCGGCCCATTTTATCTATGTTGATTTCTCTACATTTGAAGAATAATCCTTTTTTTACCAATATACTCACCCCTCTAGAGTAAGAGGAGAAAACTGAATGACACTGGTATTGAAACTGCTTATTCATTAATTTTGCTGCTGTTTCCTTCACTAGATGGGTCTCTTGTAAGCAAATTATTTCTACCCCATATAGATCAAGTGTAGAGAAAATAACGGCTCTTTTGGTTGGATTGCCCATCCCCCGGACATTCCAAGAGACTATATTAAATGTTTTATGGCGCACAGCTGATTGGAAAGAAAAGCCACAAAAAAAAAAGGGGTGCCATATGCGGGATCACCGCATATCTGATACTGGGAAGAGTGGGGCATTCCAAAAAAGCCTGCGGGGGAGGAATACAAAAGAGAAAGTGCTTCCGTATATATACCAATGTTTCTAAACAGTTTATAAGCATAAAAAAGAGAAAAAGAGAAAAAAATATAAAAAAAAACAAAGAAGAGCTTAATTACCCCATAAAAATAGGGATAAAATCGTCTCCCCTGGTTTAACACTACATAATTTTTAGATGTGCTTTCTAGTTCCTGTGCCTTTCGTCTTAGTACTACAGTGTTGGTTTTTATTCCTCTTTTTTGTGTTTGTGGTGTGCTGTTTGTGCTTGTAAACCTTATTGTTCCCATCCCTCTACTGGCCAAACAATTTATAAAAAAAAAGAAAGAAAAAATAAAAAGCAAAAAACAAAGTTTTTATTATCTCCTGAAAAATAGGGATAAAATCGTCTCCCCTGATTTATCACTACATGGTTTTTAAGTGTGCTTTCTAATTCCTGTAATTTTCGTCTTAGTGCTATAGTGTTACTTTTTACTCCACTTCTTCTTTGTATTTGAAATGTGCTACGTGTACTTATACCCCTTGTTATTCCCGTCCAACTACCCTTATCCCTCCCCTCCCCCCCTTCCACCCATCTACCCTTAACCCGCCCTCCCCCGCCCTCCCTCCTCTGCCTATCTAGGCTACCCATAGGGGCTGTTTTTGTGACCCATTCCTCCCTTACACAACACACTCTATTCATTTATACCACACCTTTGTACGTCTTCCCCCTCTTAACCCAAACCTGCTTCCCAACAACCAAAAAAAAAAAAAAAAAAAAAAAAAGGGAAAAAACACATTTTCAACATTTCCTCTCCCTCCCACCTTCCTCTCCCCTCATGTTCCAACCCCTTAAAGTTCCATTTTATTATCTTCAAGCCATTTGGCTGCTTTTCCTGGTGTATCAAAAAATATAGGGCCCTCTGAGGTCGTTATCCGGAGGCGCGCTGGATATAGCAATGCATAGGTGATTTTATTCTTTAAAAAGCTGCGTTTCACTATCCTGAAATCCGTTCTGCGTCTACTCAGTTCTGGAGAGAAATCTGGGTACAACGAAATCCTTGCTCCATTGAAAAAAATGTCCCCCATTTCTCTCGCTTTTTGTAATGCAATAATCTTATCATTATAATTAAGCAGCTTTAAAAGTAGAGGTCTGGGATAACCGTCTTTCAGCGGAGCTCTAGTTGGGACTCTATGAGCCCTTTCTATCAGGAACAGTGGTGAGAATGTTTTTTCCCCAAATGTATCTTTGAACCATTTCTCCAAGAAATTTATGGGGTGAGGACCCTCGCTGCGTTCTGGCAGGCCCACAACGCGTATGTTGTTTCTTCGTAATCTGTTCTCTATTTCATCAAGTTTTGATGCCTGCCAGCCCATTTGTTCTTTCATTGCTTTCATTTCTTGTTTCATTGGGTTAACTTCATCTTCCACTGTACTCAACCTTTCTTCCGCTGCTGCTATCCGTGCGACATTTCTCTGCATTTCCTGGTTTAATGATTTCAATTCTACCTTGATTTCAGTTAGTTGATCACTCAGTTTGTTCACTGACCCTCTACAAGCATTTACTGCTGATAATACTGCTTTCAAGGTAGGTTCTTCCACCTCCGATAGAGCCCCCCCTGGGGTCAACACGGGCATTGCTATGGTAACTGTGGGGACCAAGGCGGGTGCTCCTGCTGATATCTCCCCCTTATTTTCTTCAACATGATTTTTTTTTGCAAGTTTTGGGGCAGATGTATCCCGGCCCTGGCTTCTCCTATCTGCTGATAACGTTTCCACTGGGGGTTTCGTCTGTGCTTGTTGCTGTTGATTCCCTCTGCCTGGTGAGTGTGCTGGGTTTGCTGTTGTATGTGCATAGCGAACTAATTTAGCAGCTGCGGCTGCACGTGTTGTTTGGGAGCTTCCGCCCTCAGTGTTAGAGTGGTCCTCTTTTTTTTTTGTAGACATCGCTACTCAAATCTTTATTGGCTTTATATATCCCCCTGCGCACAGCCAGAAAAACACAGGCAAAAACTGTCCCCCAACAATACCACTGGCCAAAAAAAAAAAAAAAGGAAGGGGGGGGCAAAAAAAAAGCGGAGGGAAAATGCAATACAGGGATACAGATTTTCAGTTTTCAATTCTCAGGCTCCAAAGAAATAAAAGAAGCCGTGCACAGTTGTATTTTCCCTTGCGCTCTCTGTACGCTGTATGTACCCCCTAAGCCTCAGGGCTCCAAGACAGACATAACCCCACAGTTTTTTGATTTTAGGGTTTAAGTTAAGATAAGATTTAGTGAGATCAGTCCCATATACAGGAGAAAAAAAAAAAAAAAAAAAAAAATAATTTATCTTCACATTTGCTTGCCTTTAGCCACACTCACCAGACCTGCTGCTGCTGGCTGCGGGGGGTAGCATCCAATGCTCCACGTATGACCCCAGGGTCTGCTGCCGGAGATTCCGGCCGTAATCCAGCTATGTTGCGCTTGGGGGTTTCCCTTTCTTCCTCGCCTCCTCGCTCCCACACCTCCTCCTCTCTCTCGCGGCGCACAGCTCACAGTGGAGCCGCCCGAAATCTCGCGGGATCTCGTGTGGACGCCGCGCACGTTGATTCAGGCAGAGAAGGGGAAGG
The DNA here is from genome assembly GCA_028564925.1 of Lithobates sylvaticus. Lineage (NCBI taxonomy): Eukaryota > Metazoa > Chordata > Amphibia > Anura > Ranidae > Lithobates > Lithobates sylvaticus. The sequence continues at coordinate 385,871,094 of CM053027.1, read as the reverse complement.
GCCCGGAGCGCTCCACGTAATCCTCCCGGTGTCCCTCCTTGTATCCACGGTGAGGGGGAAGCAGGAATCGGCAATGTAGAGGTGGAAGGGGGAGATGCTTTACAGCGGAGGCTCCATCAATGGCGTCAGTGGCACTAGAGAGAGAAAAAATCCCTCAATCAGTCGACGCCCTCTCCGCTGTATCTCTCATGCTGTCTCCAGGGAAGCGGTGGGTATAGAGCAGGAGGAAGTAGCACACGTCCTCTCACATCCCTCTCACACGTCCACTGCACTCCAACACCTGCACTTGGTCACGCCCCTCAGTCAGCATGAGGCCAATTCTGGTAGTTTAGGTAGTCTATTGCATGTAATATGTGCTGTAAGTTGAAATACAGCCTTCCAGCATGAGTACAGACACAACCACCACAGATGCAACATTGTGCAATGTTCCTTGCCACAGCGCCAGCAACTAGAGGACATTGTCTCTCAGCACCCACCCCACATCACTGCTGGTAAGGTGACAGGTTGCATCTGGTGGCAGGCGACATGGCAAGTGACAAGTTGCATATGATGGCAGGCGATGTGGTAAGTGACAAGCTGCAGCTGAAGACAGGCGATGTTGCAAGTGACAATCCGCATCTGGTGGCAAGTGACAATCCGCATCTGGTGGCAAGTGACATAGCAAGTGACATTCCGCATCTGGTGGCAGGTGACGTGGCAAGTCACATTCTGCATCTGGTGGCAGGCAACGTGGCAAGTGACAAGCTGCAGCTTAAGACAGGCGATGTGACAAGTGACAATCTGCAGCTGGTGGCAGGCGACGTTGCAAGTGACAATCCGCATCTGGTGGCAGGCGACATAGCAAGTGATATTCTGCATCTGGTGTCAGGCAACATGGCAAGGTACATTCCGCACCTGGTGGCAAGCGATGTGGCAAGTGACATTCCGCATCTGGTGACCAACAGGCGACGTGGCAAGTGGCAATTCAATTTAATGGCAAGTGGCGTGGCCAGTGACAAACTGCATCTGGTGGCAGGGAACGTGGCAAGTGACAATCCGCATCTGGTGGCAGGCGACATAGGCAAGTGACAATATGCATCTGGTGTCAGGCAACATGGCAAGGTACATTCCGCACCTGGTGGCAAGCGATGTGGCAAGTGACATTCCGCATCTGGTGACCAACAGGCGACGTGGCAAGTGGCAATTCAATTTAATGGCAAGTGGCGTGGCCAGTGACAAACTGAATCTCGGGGAAGGTGACGTGGCAAGTGCCATGCTGCATCTGGTGGAGGGTGATAGGCAAGTGACAATATGCATCTAAAGACAGGTGAAGTGGCAAGTGACAAGCTGCATCTAGTGACAGGCAACGTGGCAAGTGAAAAGCTGCATCTGAAGGCAGGTGACGGTGTCAAGTGACACACTCAGGGCTCCCACTGATTCTGCATTATGATGAGTTGAACTATTTAATTTATATTACAATGTAACAATGTGATAATGTGGCAAATCACAAGCTGCATCTGAAGACAGGCAACGTGGAAAGTGACAAACTGCACCTGGTGGCAGATGACGGTGGAAAGTGACACACTCAGGGCTCCCAGTGATTCTGCATTATGGTGAGTTAAACTATTTCATTGATATTACAATGTAATAATAGAAATAATGCACCTCAATCATCCTAACACCATATCAAGCATGAAGCCATGATGACTGAAGTGCTAACACCAGCCATTGCCCGCGAGAAATCGCATACCCCACCCCTCGCTGCACTCTGCAAAAGCAGTTGCACCAGAGTTTAGCAAATGAGCAGAAGCTCTGCTGACTTCCATCATACAATCATGTGCAAGCAAAAATGCTGTTTTTTTAATTTTTCTTGCATGTGCAGTGCCTTGCGAAAGTATTCGGCCCCCTTGAACTTTTCAACCTTTTGCCACATTTCAGGCTTCAAACATAAAGATATAAAATTTTAATTTTTTGTGAAGAATCACCAACAAGTGGGACACAATTGTGAAGTGGAACGAAATCTATTGGATATTTTAAACTTTTTTAGCAAATAAAAAACTGAAAAGTGGTGCGTGCAAAATTATTCGGCCCCTTTACTTTCAGTGCAGCAAACTCACTCCAGAAGTTCAGCGAGGATCTCTGAATGATCCAATGTTGTCCTAAATGACTGATGGTGATAAATAGAATCCACATGTGTGTAATCAAGTCTCTGTATAAATGCACCTGCTCTGTGATAGTCTCAGGGTTCTGTTGAAAGCGCAAAGAGCATCATGAAGACCAAGGAACACACCAGGCAGGTCCGTAATACTGTTGTGGAGAAGTTTAAAGCCGGATTTGGATACAAAAATATTTCCCAAGCTTTAAACATCCCAAGGAGCACTGTGCAAGCGATCATTTTGAAATGGAAGGAGTATCAGACCACTGCAAATCTACCAATACCTGGCTGTCCCTCTAAACTTTAAGCTCAGACAAGGAGAAGACTGATCAGAGATGCAGCCAAGAGGCCCATGATCACTTTGGATGAACTGCAGAGAACTACAGCTGAGGTGGGAGAGTCTGTCCATAGGACAACAATCAGTCGTACACTGCACAAATATGGCCTTTATGGAAGAGTGGCAAGAAGAAAGCCATTTCTCAAAGATATCCATAAAAAGTCTCGTCTAAAGTTTGCCACAAGCCACCTGGGAGACACACCAAACATGTGGAAGAAGGTGCTCTGGTCCGATGAAACCAAAATCGAACTTTTTGGCCACAATGCAAAACGATATGTTTGGCGTAAAAGCAACACAGCTCATCATCCTCAACACACCATCCCCACTGTCAAACATGGTGGTGGCAGCGTCATGGTTTGGGCCTGCTTTTCTTCAGCAGGGACAGGGAAGATGGTTAAAATTGAGGGGAAGATGGATGCAGCCAAATACAGGACCATTCTCGATGAAAACCTGTTGAAGTCTGCAAAAGACCTGAGACTGTGACGGAGATTTATCTTCCAACAAGACAATGATCCCAAACATACAGCAAAATCTACAAATGAATGGTTCACAAATAAACGTATCCAATCGAGAATCTGTGGAAAGAGCTGAAAACTGCTGTTCACAAACGCTCTCCATCCAACCTCACTGAGCTCGAGCTGTTTTGCAAGGAAGAATGGGCAAGAATTTCAGTCTCTCGATGTGCAAAACTGATAGAGACATACCCCAAGCGACTTGCAGCTGTAATCGCAGGAAAAGGTGGCTCTACAAAGTATTAACGCAAGGGGGCCGAATAATTTTGCACGCCCCACTTCATTTTTTTTTTTAGTTAAAAAAGTTTCAAAAATCCAAAAGATTTCGTTCCACTTCACAATTGTGTCCCACTTGTTGGTGATTCTTCACAAAAAATAAAAATTTTATATCTTTATGTTTGAAGCCTGAAATGTGGCAAAAGGTTGAAAAGTTCAAGGGGCCGAATACTTTCGCAAGCCACTGTAATTGGGTATTCTTTGGAAAGTGAAGCTTTACCTAATTTAAGCTCTGGAGCAACTGTACTTGCAGTGTGCACAGTCTATTTGCCTTTAGTAAATCAACCCCAGACTCTGTATAGGAGTTGCGTCTCCAGAACTTAGACCTTATTTGGTGAGCTGACCTAAAAAATATTTTCGTTAAAAACAAATAAAATTACAGCATTTAGAGAAAAATTTATTTGGAAAGTAAAAAGTTCATATGTTGTCCATTTGAATTGGCATTGTTAAATACAGTGTGCCAAATAAAAGGACATATAATTGTTGATTTACTAAAACTGGAGAGTGCAGTAAATCAACAATTATATGTCCTTACAAAAATTTGAAAAATGATTTAGGTAGGGAATTTGTCTTAGAATTATTGCCAAATTAACCAAGGCATAATGACACTGTTAAATTTCATCTGGGCATCTAGGCTTTAGTTAGCTCTGTCAAAGAAATTGCCATAACATCTATTTCTAAACATCTTTTTACTTTAGACTTTGATGCAAATTTTCACTTTCTAACTCACTGGAATTATTATTTTCCTTTCTTAGTCTCTCACTTTCCCTGTCAGAAAGAACAACCTCCTTTCAGGCTGATGGGACCTTTAGACATGTGTACATGACCTGTGTGTCTTGAAACTGACCCGCTTTTTTCTGCACAGAGAAGTTTGTGTAACAGCTTCCTTTACTTGTATACTGCAAAATGAAAGCAGAAGTCAAAGCAGTAAAATAATAATAGTATAGATATCCTTGGCATATGCATATAAAAAGTTGACTAAAATAAATTGTGTCTTAAAAGTAGTCTAGTAAATCAAGTTCCATTATCTGGCTGTAGGTTTTCTGTTTGAAAAATGTAGCTTCAGAAGGATTGCTGCACAGGCTCAAGATGGTAATGTGAGGTAGACACTTGACACGTGAGGTGTAAAACACTCAACAGCCATTGCATGGGGAGATGATATGCTGTCATTTAGCCTCTCGAGACAGAAGAAGAGATGGAAAGATGAGGATGTCACCAGTGACTTCCATCTCCAGTGTATACTCTGAGCTTTGGTGGCATCTAAAGTTGTTTTCTATCACTTAGTTAATACATTTATAGTATGCATTACACATAGCTCTAGAACAGTGGTCTCCAAACTGCGGCCTTTTGCTTATCTTTATCCAGCCCTTTGGCCGGCACAGTGGTGTAGTGGTTAGCACTCTCACCTAGCAGTAAGACAGGTGTCACTGGTTCAAATCCCAACCACGACACCACCTGCCTGGATTTTGCATGTTCTCCCTGTGCCTGTGTGGTTTTTCTCCGGGCACTCCGGCTTCCTCCCACAATCCAAAGACATGCAGGTAGGTTAATTGGCTTCTGTCCAAAAATTGGCCCTAGTATATAAATGGGGACCTTGGATTGTGGGCTCCTTGAGGGCAGGGACCGATGTGAGTGTGCAATGTACAGGGATAGGGACAATTGTAGACACTCACTCAGGTTGAACTGGATGGACTGATGTATTTATTCAACCTTACTAACTATGAAACTATGAAACTATTCCTTTCACTGATACTATTCTGCCAACTGACACCAATAATGGGGCACTGTTCCTCCCACAATACCAATGACAAGGTCACTATTCCCCCCCCCCCCCAATACCAAATGTGGCGATGTTTACTGTCACTGAAGCCAGGAAAATGTTTACTCCCACTGGCCATAGTGCAGCCCCCATAAAGTCTGAAGGACAATAAAGTGGCCCTTTGTTTAGAAAGTGTGGAGAGCCCTGCTCTAGAGAAATCAACTTTCACAAAACTACATCTGTGATTAGAGAGGAGCCAGAAAGATCTTGTGGCAGATTTCGCTCAGGGCTTTTTTTCAGCTGGAACTTGGTGGAACTCAGTTCCACCACCTCTGGCTGAGGCCCTCTGCTCTCTGCTCACCATCATCACTTGTAAACACAGAAGTCCAGCTTCAGTATTTACAAGTGACAGCTTGTCTCCCAAAGGCTCCCACTGATCTGATCTCCTGAGCAGCTCCCACTGAGTGCAGAATAGATGCCGATACCCCCACTGGATGATCTCCCTGCAAGTGAGAAAGACAGGGCGAGGGAAGGTACTACAGCTGGCTGGGTGCTTCAGCTTAACACACCAGCAAAAGTTGGACATGTGGAAGATGGTGGAGCTTTTAAGGAGGGGGGATAATAATGGGGTGGTGGTGGGGGGATTGCATGCAGAGGTCAGAGCTGAAGAGGGGAAAGTGAGATGTGGATGGTGGAAGCAGCTGTGGAAGAAGGCTGAACTCTGCACTGTGTGTAGCTCACCCCTGAACTCTGCACTATGTAGGTAGTGTACAGCCGAACTCTGCACGTAGCGCAACCCTGAACTCTGCACTCCATGTAATCCCCCAACTCTGCCCTCTGTACGTAATGCACGCCTGGAATTTAATGCCCCCTTAAGACCCTCCCATTGTGAAATTTGATCACACCCACTATTTTATGGAGGGTGTGTGTGTGGGGGAGAGGGGGATTTGGAGGGTCGTGGTTGAGTTCCTGCACCTATTTTCAGAGAAAAAAAGCCTGATTGCGCTGATTCAATTCTTGCAGATCCATGCTTCCCACGCTAAACAGGTTAAGTGGTCTACAGAATCTCTTTCCAGTTCACTTTCCTAATGCAGACTGGCAGCAGGGTCTCTTTCCCCAAAAGCAAAAAGCCTTGTGTGACATAACTGCTCTAATAAGGAAGTACTATATTTTTATATTTCGTTAGAACCTAATAAAAAAGTATTGTGTGCACAGGGGCTAAGGATTCTCACAACTTAACTCCCTGCAGCATAAAAAGTGAGGTCGCCTTTGGATTTTCCTGGGTAAGCGAAGGTCACCCAGGGGAAGGAATCCAACTCCCTTTGAACTCAAACCTCCTCCATGGAGGATCCACTGCCACTTCTCAACTTTGCATCTCTTTTGCTCCTAATACACCACTAATATACCAGCTCATTCAAATATTGGCTTTAAGCATTAACCAACAAAAATACTGATAGCTGTTCATAAAAACACAGATCGAAATAGGCTCAACCTGTACTATTCTGTATTAGAGATCTGTATTTATTTGGGTTTAAAGCAGAACTCGGGCCAGAAATAACAGCAATGCCGCATACACACAGTCGGATTTTCCGACAGGAAATGTTCGATGTGAGCTTGTTGTCGGAAAGTGTGTATGCTCCATCGAACATTTGCTGTCGGAATTTCCGCACACAAATGTTTGAGAGCAGGTTCTCAAATTTTTCGACAACAAAACTTGTTGTCAGAAAGTCCGATTCTATGTACACAAGTCAGTCGCACAAAAGTTCACGCATTCTCTGAATCAAGCAGAAGGAGCCGTACTGGCTATTGAACTTCCTTTTTTTTTGGCTTGTCGTACGTGTTGTACGTCACCGCGTTCTCACGTTCGGAATTTCGGGCCAACATTTGTGTGACAGTGTGTATGCAAAACAAGTTTAAGCCAACATCCTTCGGAAAAAAATCCACAGTTTTGTTGTTGGAAAATCTGATCGTGTGTACAGGGCATTAGAGCTGTGAAAATGTGGAATAGACTCCCTCCAGAGGTGGTTCTGGCCAGCTCAGTAGATTGCTTTAAGGCCTGGATTCTTTCCTAAATGCACACAATATAACTGGGTAATAACACTTATAGGTAAAGTTGATCCGGGGAAAATCTGATTGCCTCTTGGGGGCCAGGAAGGAATTTTTTCCCCTGCTGTAGCAAATTGCTTTGCTGTGGTTTTTCGCCTTCCTCTGGATCAACTGTGGCTATAGGATTGGGTATATGGGATTGTTTGATATTATTTATTTATTTTTATGGTTGAACTGGATGGACTTGTGTCTTTTTTCAACCTGACTAACTATGTAACTATGTGAGTATAGAAATAAATAGCCCCTTAAAATATAAAATAAAGAAGGTTTTCCTGCAATATTTGCCTTCAATCTAGAGCTCTCGCCACAGTACACTGTCATTTTCCACCACTAAATATCTTCAAGCTAGCATTCATCATCATTCAATCCATCCTTCGATTCCAAGCTGTATGAGACCAACCCTTGCCTGTGACTGGATATTTAAAGTAGAAGCAGCACAGTGAGAAGCTTAATTCTATGTGTAGCACCCTCTACTTACAGTAGGTAGGTGCTAGAGTTAGTATTTTTTTGAGAGCAGGTAAATTTAGGCAGGCCTAGCTGGAAGCTAGTCCTATTTGTTTTGATCTGTGTGGGCTGGGAGTGGCCTAGAGCAGCAGCTGTGACTCACAGACAGCATTACACCACAGTTACCTCCTTCTTGCTTCTAGAGGATTCTAGAAGGGGAGGAGGGGAAGTGGGAAGGAGCAGTCTGGGGTGTCTCAGGGAGCCCTGACCAATCCACAACTAGGATTGGCAGGGGGCAGGCCACTTTGAAATGCCCAGGGTCAGTCCAGCTGGGGAGGAGTTGTCGGGTGGAATAACTGAGGATGGAGTACTAGGCTGTCGGGCTGTCGGGTCTTGGAGCTAGTACTGCCGGGCAGGTCTTTAGGAGGGAACCATCAGTTTGCAGCCAGGAGGGCTGGTGAGTGACATGGGCAGTTGGGAGGACTGGAGAGGCATGCCATAGAGGACTGAGAGGAAATAGTCAGAGCTGGGTGTGGAACCAGTGAGGATTGCAATGTCAAGGGTAGTGAAGTTGGGCAGCTGCAGCCAGGAGGGCTGGCAGGGCCTGAAGAGGACTTACTGGAGCAGTAGTCCACCATAGGACAGCTAGCACTAAAAGACTTCCTATTTGTATTTTTGCTACATTAAAGGGACCAGCGGGTCCCTGCCTGCAAAAGCAGTTGCCGAGGACTGACTGAGTTAGAGTTGGACCTAATCATGTGCTAGCTGTGCCTGGAGTTAAGTGATGTGCTGGAAAGAGAGAGAGTGAGAGTAACAGTCTGCAAGCAAGTGATGTGCTGGAGGAGACTGGAGTAAGCCAAGTGTATATAGTTGTCCCAACTGATTGATATACAAATCAACCAATTGCTTGTTCTACTGGGCATCCCATATATTCCCATCCCTATCCAAGTTCAAATCCCTCAATAAATATACATGTAGCACCGGGCTCCTGAAGAGCACGCGCTATGTGTTTTTGTAAATTTAATGTTCCTAAAACCACAGTTGGGTTTTGGGGTTAATTGTGCTAAATTATGGTTTCAGTGCCAGTCTGGCCGGATTGCACTGTATTCTGCTTGGCCATAGGTGTCGTTGTCACCTCTGGCAAGTACGAAAACACAGTTTGGCTGGATGCATTGGGTGCCAATCTCTCTCGGAACCAATCAGTGAGAAGATCGTCTTGCTGTGAATTCTGGGAGAGGGTACTTAAGGTACTGAGATCACGTGCTTCTGGGTTCCGGTCCAGAAGATCTTTCTGTCTGTTTGGTCCTGGTCCTCCTGACCAGCCCTCAGGGCCCTCATGGCCTGGGGTGCGGATCCATCCAATTCCGAGTCTCTGGGCTGGCTAGCCCAAGGCAACGTAACTGGAAGGAGGATTTAATGGTGCCATCTCCTTGGAATCCTTGGAATCTGCCGTGCCCAGCAACTGAGAGAGCAACCAGGGGAGGACTCTTCGGAAGAGGGCCACGCACAAGGCTGGTTCCTCTGCAAGAGCCTGCAAGCTAAGTTGAAAGACACCAAGTGAATCTACACTCATACGGTATCGCCGGACCGGCTGCAAGATTCTGGTACTGTACGAGAGCTTTCTAAGTTTGTCTATATCCTTCAGTTACAACCAAGTCTGTGGCAGAGACTTTATTCACAAGTTTTACAACCAAGTCTGTGGCAGAGACTTTTTTCACAAGTTCTACAACCAAGTCTGTGGCAGAGACTTTATTCTACTTGATCACTCTATCGGCTGCTAGGCCTAGTGAGAGGAGGTTTATCCGATAGCTGTGGGAATCCAGTTGTGAATGGCTATTCTCTGGATTCTATGGAGACTTTCAAGCATTTGAGCAGTTCCAAGAGTACCTGAACTTCCTACCTAAACCTCTATCCTTTACTGAGAGACTGTGTTTTGTCTACTCTTTTTGCAAATAAAAATCCCAAAGTGGATCCAGTGTCAGTTTCTGCAATTCTTTGGGCCATCTACCTCGGGAAACCCCTAGACGCAAGCAAGGTCAAGAAGGTAACGGTAAGCCCAAATCAAACCAGAAGCTCCTTCGGGGGTCAGTGCTACATACAAAACAATCACATGGACTGTTCATGGTCTCAAAAGTGACTGGGAAGTGAATGCCCCTATAGGGGTACCGCTACATTTGTCACCCTTCTCTCTCATTCTGTAAGTATGTACTGCTTCTTCCTACACACTGTGATGCCATTGCAAAGGGGTAATAGATACTTACACTGCTAGCATGTAAAATATACATTTAATGATGTATGAAGGATTACAGAGCTGAAATAATTTGTGCCTTTCATTTCTACTTAGGGTTCAGTTTTAATAAATTGTAGACTGTGCATGTGCAATAATTGATAAATTATATATGAAAAATTCTGCTGTGATGTGGATATTTTTTTTATCAGAATAGGTTTTTAGATTTTATAGGGAGTCAAAACTGAAATATCCTATGTAGTTAAAAGGTTGATATTTAGACATGGGAGAGTCTTTATGAAATGACTTTTCACCATTCATAGAGACCCAGCCAGGAAGTATGCCCTTAGCAGTGGGCAGTCATGTTCTTGAGTTACTTGGGATCAAAGACACCAGGGTTTGTTTGGTGTGCTGTGCGCATATGCTTATTGGTAATTCTGAAAGGGGCATATTCCCCGAGGCAGATTCTGGCACATTTAATTGCATCTTTGATGAACTCACGCAATTGTTAAAATACCCCCAGGGTAAAGAAAATGAGAGTGGTATATTATTTTGTATAAATGCATTTCCATGTTTCCATGTCTCAGATAAATATCTGTGAAATAATGTGTTAGAAAATGAAAAAGCAAATTTATAGACCTGAGTAAGGTCAATAGGGAACACAGCAAGGTCAATTGAGGGCTTCAACACCAACCTGGTGTCAATTTCGATACTTGCTTCATGACTCTGTTTATATAAAGTGCATAGATTTGAAAAATGTTTATGAAGCCATGCATATACTGGAAATTATTTCAGAAGTAAAACCACAGGAAAATTTTGTAAAAAAAAAAAAGAAATTTAATTTAGCCATTTAATAATCTGTGGGGCTTTTTATATGGCAAGATTTGTAAGATGAGACTTTTCTGACAGCATTATTGGATGTATATGTTTGAAATGTAATATTCTTTAGATTTAAGCTGGGTATACACTATACACTGAATGAGTTTCGTTCACACCGGGCTGAATGAAAAAAAAAAAAAACTCATATTCCTGCAGGATTTCCAGGTTAAAGTAAAGGGGAAAAATTCTCAAAATGAAAACTAATGCAGTCACTACATCTAATTACTGGTAAGCAGCATCACATAACTAATTCTTGTTTTTAGGTTTAGATACTCTTTAATCAGATGGCTGAATAGCAGTACTAGTAAACCTGAATAGTGCATTTTACTAGCACTCAGATATTCCTGATCAATGCAATTGAATTTCAGCTGTTATTTGTGTTTCTGCTTATAACAAAGAAATATAGATAAGAGCAACAAAAAAACTTTTTTCTTTCATGCTCAATATGGTACAATAGTCCCGAATTTTGAACTAGAAACATGAATGCAATGAAAAAAATAGCAGAAGGCTATGCCTAATGGACATTATTTCACAAAATGTAAGAGAGGGCTGGAATGGATAAACACTGATATTTGGCTGTTCACTACCCTGATTCAATGTTGTCTAACGATCCAGTCATTGTGTCTGGAATCCCGTAGATAATGGCAGTGCTGTGACAAGGTCATGAAATGGCCAGGGTGAAGATGGCAAAGTGAACCCCCCTACCCAGGTGGAGGCGGGATGGGGAAATAGTTGTGGTATACTGCAGAAAACGAAAGAGGTTAAAATTGGTGCGCAAATATGGGGCTAATAGTGGTGAAGAAAAACGTTGATGGTATCACCAAAAGGATAAAAATGTCCCTGCTTCAGTGTTGCTGCATCAGTGTCAGTGAAAAAAAGTGGCCTCAATGGTGTCAGTCTGAGGTAGACTGCCAGTGAGATGAAGGAGGGAAGGGAAGATGGGCCCTGAGGGAGAACTAAAGGGATCTAGGAGGGCTCTGAGATAGGAAGTGGGGTATAAAAGGCTCATTTGGATGTTCGGTTATCATTGCTGCCCCTTTAACCACTTTACAACCGGCCCATAGCCGAATGACGGCTACAGGGCGGTTGCTTAACTCTGGGAGGGCGTCATATGACGTCCTCCCGGAATTCCCCTCTTGCGCGCCCCCCGGGGCGCGCACTCGAGAACATCCGTGATCGCCGGGTCCAGAGGACCCGGCGGATCACGGATCACGGTAAACGGCCGCTCATCGCGGCCGTTTACCACGTGATCGCTCCGTCAACATGACGGAGCGATCACATGGAAGCAAACCGGCGTCATTTGATGACGCCGGTTCCTATCCCCTCCTCTCTCTGTACCGATCGGTACAGTGTGAGAGGAGAGGGGGAGGGATCGGTGGCAGCAGTGCTTTTGGCGGGATCTGTAGTGCCCACAGCCTGCTCTGCCACCACCGATCCATCCATCCATGCTCAGCCATCCCTCCATACCCTGCAATACACAGCAATAACCTGGAGTGTATTGCTGGGTATTGCAGGGTATGGAGGGATGGCTGAGCATGGATGGATGGATACCCAGCAGTAATCTGCCATACCCTCCAATACTGTGCCTTACCCTGCTATATTCTGCCATTCCCTGCCATACTCTTCCATTACCCTGCCATACTCTGCCATTACCCTGAGATACTCTGCCATTACCCTGCCATACTGTGCCATTACCCAGCCATACTCTGCCATTACCTGCCATACCATGCCATACCCTGCCATTACCCTGCAATACACAGCCATTACCCTGCCATACTCTGGTATTGCAGGGTATGGAGGGATGGCTGAGCATGGATGGATGGATACCCTGCAGTAACCTGCCATTACCCTGCCAATACTGTGCCATACCCTGCTATATTCTGCCATACCCTGCCATACCCTGCCATACCCTGCCATACCCTGCCATTACCTGCCATACCCTGCCATTACTCTGCGATACTCTGCCATACCTGCCATACCCTGCCATACCCTGCCATACCTGCCATACCCTGCCATACTCTGCCATACCCTGCGATACTCTGCCATACCCTGCCATACTCTGCCATATACATACCCTGCGATACTCTGCCATACCCTGCCATACCCTGCCGATACCCTGCGATACCCTGCCCATACCCTGCGATACCCTGCCCATACCCTGCCATACCCTGCGATACTCTGCCATACCTGCCATACCCTGCCATACCTGCCATACCCTGCCATACCTGCCATACCCTGCCATACCCTGCCATACCCTGCCCTGCCATACTCTGCCATACCCTGCCATACTCTGCCATACCCTGCCATACCCTGCCATACTCTGCCATACCCTGCCATACTCTGCCATACCCTGCATACTCTGCCATACCCTGCCATACCCTGCCATACCCTGCCATACCTGCCATACCCTGCCATACCCTGCCATACCCTGCGATACTCTGGCATACTCTGCCATACCCTGCCATACCTGCCATACCTGCCATACCCTGCCATACCTGCCATACCCTGCCATACCCTGCCATACCCTGCCATACTCTGCCATACCCTGCGATACCCTGCCATACCCTGCGATACCCTGCCATACCCTGCGATACCCTGCCATACCCTGCCATACCCCCTGCCATACCCTGCCATACTCTGCCATTACCCTGCCATACTCTGCCATTACCCTGCCATACTCTGCCATACCCTGCCATGCCATTACCCTGCCATACTCTGCCATACCCTGCCATACCCTGCCATACCCTGCCATACCCTGCCATACCCGCCATACTCTGCCATACCCTGCCATACCCTGCCATACCCTGCCATACCATACCATGCCATACCCTGCCATACCCAGCCATACCCTGCGATATTCTGCGATACCCTGCAATGCTCGCTACGATCAAAGCCAGGATCGTTTTTTTTTTTTTTTTTTTTCAGGCTTTCCAGCCTAGAGGTGAGATGTGGGGTCTTATTGACCCCATATCTCACTGTAAAGAGGACCTGTCATGCCATATTCCTATTACAAGGGATGTTTACATTCCTTGTAATAGGAATAAAAGTGATCAAAAAAATTTTTTGGGGGGGAAAAAAAGTGTCAAACTAAAATAAATAAAGTAAAATGAACAATAAAAAAAATAAAAAAAAATGTAAAGCGCCCCTGTCCCCGTGCGCTCGCATGCAGAAGCGAACGCATACGTAAGTCCCGCCCACATATGAAAACGGTGTTCAAACCACACATGTGAGGTATCGCTGCGAACGTTGGAGCGAGAACAATAATTTTGGCCCTAGACCTCCTCTGTAACTCAAAACATGTAGCCAGTAAAAAGTTTTAAAGCGCCGCCTATGGGGATTTTTAAGTAGCGAAGTTTGGCGCCATTCCACGAGCGCATGCAATTTTGAAGGGTGACATGTTAGGTATCTATTTACTCGGCGTAACTTCATCTTTCACATTATGCAAAAACATTGGGCTAAATTTACAGTTTTGTTTTTTGTAAAGCACAAAACTTTTTTTTCCCAAAAAAAAAAACGCGTTCGAAAAATTGCTGCGCAAGTACCGTGCTAGATAAAAAGTTGCAACGACCGCCATTGTATTCTCTAGGGTCTTTTCTAAAAAAACATATATAATGTTTTGGGGTTCTATGTAATTTTCTAGCAAATAAATGATGATTTTTACATGTAGGAGAGAAATGTCAGAATTGTCCTGGGTGCTCCAGTACGCCTGAAGGTGCTCCCTGCATGTTGGGCCTCTGTATGTGGCCACGCTGTGTAAAAGTCTCACACATGTGGTATCGCCGTACTCGGGAGTAATAGCAGAATGTGTTTTGGGGTGTAATTTGTGGTATGCATATGCTGTGTGTGAGAAATAACCTGCTAATATGACAATTTTGTGAAAAAAAAAAAAAAAATAAGAAAAAAAATCTTGATTTTGCAAAGAATTGTGGGAAAAAATTACAACTTCAAAAAACTCACCATGCCTCTTTCCAAATACCTTGGAATGTCTTCTTTCCAAAAAGGGGTCATTTGGGGGGTATTTGTACTTTTATGGCATGTTATGGACTCAAGAAATGAGATAGGCCGTCAGTACTTCAGGTGTGATCAATTTTCAGATATTGGCACCATAGCTTGTGGACTCTAAAACTTTCACAACGACCAAATAATATACCCCAATTTGTACTTATTTTTACCAAGGATATGTAGCAGTATAAATTTTGGCCAAAATTTATCAAGAAAAATGACAAAATTTGCTAAATTTTATAACAGAAACGAAGAAAAATTCATTTTTTTTACAGAAATTTTCAGTCTTTTTTCTTTTATAGCGCAAAAAATAAAAAACCCAACGGATTAAATACCACCAAAAGAAAGCTCTATGTGAAAAAAAGGACAAAAAATACCACCAAAAGAAAGCTCTATTTGTGTGGTTAAAAAAAAAAGGGACAAAAATTTCATTTGGGTACAGTGTTGTATGACTGAGTAATTGTCATTCAAAATGTGAGAGCACCGAAAGCTGAAAATTGGTCTGGTTATTAAGGGTGTTTAAGTGCCCAGTGGTCAAGTGGCCACAAAAAGAAGCGACATAGCATGACGACGATTCGCGCAGCCGAGCCATGTTGCCGCAGTACAACTGCGGGGGCTGGTTGGCAAGCGGTTAAAACCATTAATATTCTTAACTTATTACACATATTATAAAGCAGCAGAGATGTTTTATTTTAGAATTTTTTTCACAACACCTAATTAGCAGGGATGAGCTCAAGCGTTTTCGGACCCTTGTCTGAACCCACCTTAACTATCCCGCCAGGAAGCTGTCACAGCGCCCCACCAATCATAATTGGTGCTGAATGGGACAGGTTTCAGTGTTTTGATGTCCAGGCCCATTCAATTTATGTCTGTATACACCACAGACTGTGTGGTGTGTGTGGTGGCTTTATGGGTGGCCAGATGTAAATGGACATATACATCAGGCTACCTCTGATCTGTCACATTTAGGCCTGGAAAAATAGAAAAGGATGCAGTCCTTTTCAATTTTTCTTGTGGACCTGAATAGACACGGGGATAGTCAGATGTAAACTGAGACAAGTCCATTTACATCCGGACTCTCTAGACCAGTGATGGCGAATCTTGGCACCCCAGATGTTTTGGAACTACATTTCCGAGAATGCTCATGCACCCTGCAGTGTAGTTGAGCATCATGGGAAATGTAGTTCCAAAACATATGGGGTGCCAAGGTTCGCCATTACTGCTCTAGACCTACATGGAGCTTTCAATTAGGACCTAATTGGAAAGCTTGGGTCAAAAGTTCATAACCACTAGAGATCCGTGCTATAGCCGAATGACGGCTACAGCGCGGACCTGCTTTGCCGGGACTACGTCTATTGAAGGGTGCGCGCGTTGCGCTCCGTGATCAGCGAGTCTGTGAGACTCGCTGGATTACAGATCTGAGTAAGGGGTCAATCCCGACCCCTTACCACGTGATCAGCTGTCAGCCAATGACAGCTGATCATGTGATGACAACAGAGCCGGTAATCGGAAGCAGATCACCGGCGGCCGTGAGAGGGACATCAGTCCCGATCACGGCATGCTTGCGCCAGCTTATCAGTGCCCACCTGTGCCCCCTGCCAGTGCCAAATAAGAAAAGTCAACAGTGCCACCTATCAGTGCCCATAGTGCCACCTATCAGTGCCCACAGTGCCACCCATTAGTGCCCATAGTGCCACCCATCAGTGCCCACAATCTGCCTCAACAACAGTTCTGCACCTCAGTGCCACATATCAGTGCTTATCAGTGTCACCTACCAGTGACCATCAGTGCCGCCCATCAGTGCCCATCAGTACCCATTAGTGCCATCTATCAGTGGTACCTATAAGTGCCCATCAGTGCCACCCATCCATGCCACCCATTCGTGCCACCCATCAGTGCCATCTTATCTGTGCCCATCTGTGCCGCCTTATCTGTGCCCATCAGTACTGCCTTATCTGTTCCCATCAGTGCCACCTTAGCTGTGCCTATCAGTGCCCACCAGTGCAGCCTATCAGTGCCCACCAGTGCCGCCTCATCAGCGCATATCAATGAAGGAGAAAAATTACCTGTTTGCAAAATTTTATAACAAACTATTAAACATGATTTTTTTTTTTTTTAATTTTCCTTCTTTTTTTGTTTGTTTAGCAATAAATAAAAACCCCAGCTGTGAATACCGCCAAAAGAAAGCTCTATTAGTGGGGAAAAAATGATAAAAATGTAATTTGGGTACAGTGTTGTATGACCGCGCAATTGTCATTCAAAGTGCGTCAGCGCTGAAAATTGGTCTGGGCAGGAGGGGGGTTTAAGTGCCCAGTAAGCAAGTGGTTAAAGAGGAGTGGTTTGGGGATGGTAAAAATGCAGCTCAGCTGCATGTTTTTACCAGAATCTGGATGAAAGGTTCAGCTCTGGGAAACAATTTTTGAAAGGTAAATAGTGCATTTTATATACAACTCTATAGATCAGACCAAAATGAGGACAAATGAGGAGGAAAGAGGGACAGAGGGACCTCATTCCAAATCAGGGACAGTCCCTCGAAATCAGGGAGAATTAGGAGGTATGCAGCCAAAATGTAGGCTGCTGGTGCTGTATATTCTCATTTGATAACCCAAAGGACTTTGTAAATTTTTTGTGTTCAGTATTTATTTGTAATATACTGTATAAAGTAAAAGAACGATAGAAACACAAGTTTTACAACTTAACAATTAAGCAAATAAAACTGATATAAAACCCTTTAAAAATGATAAAGAGTATTTTTTTTTTTTTTTTTTACAGTTGTAAATACGAAAAGAACGTAGTTCAGGTGGTAAATGCCAGAAATATTTCCCTCTTAATGAATCAGGTTGAATTGTTTTTTTGTAATAATATCACTTGACATTGCCCTGTTTCAATGCAGTATGCGCTAATGCAGCTTGCTACAGCAGTGTATCAGCTCCAATTATTAAACAAGGACACAGAAACTGTGAGTAGAGTGGCATGCAAGGCTTAAAGATGACCTAATTATGTTTGTAATTGTTTTATCATTAAATTACTTAATAATCTGTATCTGAGCAACCAAGATAATTTTTCACTAATATGCCAAAGAACAATGTTTTTATAGTAGGGAACTGCAAACAGAAACGCGACACAGCAAAGATCCTGCAGTGCAAAGCTATGACAAATATTGTAGAAGCAGTTATTGGAAATAATCAGAATGGAATAACAGTCTATGTTAAATATCTTATTGATTGTTAGTAGACATTTTATTTGACATATTGTTCTTTTGTTGTTTAAAGCCTTTGTGGTGCATAAAAGCTAGCTTTCCAATGCTACCTGATAGTACATTTATTTTTATTTATTTTCTTTCTTTTTTTTTTTTTAACTACATATCTGCTTTTATTGTATCAGGTTTACTTACAGTATTTGTATAACACAGAAAAACTTGAGTGCTCCTCTAATTATCCAAACCGTATGTGAAACAACCAAAATAACAAATTAATTCAAAGCAATATAGTAAATGTGATCCAAATAAAATAATTAAAGGTGGTGTGCCCCTTAAAAAAATTTTTTAAAAGTCAGCAGCTACAAATACTGCAGCTGCTGACTTTTCAGAATCGGACACTTACCTGTCCCAGGGTCCAGTGATGCGGGGGAACGAAGCCCCCCCCCCTCGTTCCCTGCTCCGCTCGCGGCGCCGGCATCCTTACTGTGGGCACCCGGCTGTGGCTTCACAGCCGGGCACCCACTGCGCATGCGCTCGCGGCGCCGCACGCCGTGATATGCCGCACAGTCATCTTGGACCTGTCACGTGTCCCAGATGACTGACTGCGCAGAGGGGAAGTGACGTTTTTAGACTAGGCTATGGAAGAGGCAGATGTCGTGGGACCACCTAGCAACAGGGAGAAATAGGTAGGTGAATTTTTTTTTTTTTATCCAATTATTTTTTATTAGCTCATTTGCTGCACATAGATTAAAACTTTTAAATTTGGGGGAAACACCATTTTAATGCATTAATGTTGCTGCTGAATCCTTTTGGATACCCCTCAAGCAAGTGTGATCTCTATAACTTGAGATCATACATGTCTGGTAAGAGGTGTGCATTATATGTGGTGAAGGCATCCATCTGAGCACCATCTGTCATGTCCTGTTTATGACACTGATACACATTAGATATTTTTCATAGGATTAAGTCTTCCTGTTTGGATGTTTACACAAGAAGGGTCAACAATTAACTTTTTTTTAAATTTAAAGGACTATATTTATGCATTCATTATTTTATTTTTGAATCACATTTACTATATTGCTTTGAATTCATTTGTTATTTTGGTTGATTTACATATGGTTTGGATAATTAGAGGAGTGCACCAGTTTATCTGTTTTATTTTATTGAGCTTTGTGTTCAGACTCACTAGGTTGCGGCTTTCTTAAAATCTTATATATATACTTACTATATTTACCTATTTGTATTCATTTATACCCTACCTAAACATGATGCAGTGTTTTCTAGAGCATACAGACCCATGAACATCAGTCACAGACCCCAGTGGGGCTCACTAGCTAATGTCACTATAGTATGTTTCCCAAAGAAGCGCACTGCCATTTCCCACCTAACCAGCCATGTGAACATTTCTAATCATATAACTGATTATATCTACACCTTCAAAGATATTACTACTCCTTTTAAATCCTACTGGTTTGTTGGTAGTGCTAGTATGTTATTGCCACCTTGCTTGATACCACCCCTTGGCAGGATCCGAGGGGGGGGGGGGTACATGGACTTCATCTAAGGACTTAAAGCATACCTCCCAACTTTTTGCGATGGGAACAAGGGACGCATACTAGCAAAGCATGGGGGCATAGGATATGCCCCCTGCCACACCCCCTTAAAGGATATTTATAAAAGAAAATGTTTATTTAATCCCACAAGTGCTTTTTTTTTACCACTACTATTTCTTTATACTGGCCTTTGAAATTTACCAATGCAACAGTTTAGAAAATGGATAAAAGGTTTAGGACAGGGAAACCCTTTTTGAAAGATAAAACGTGCATTATATATACAGTAAAACCTTGGATTGAGAGCATAATTAGTTCCAGAAACATGCTTGTAATCCAAAGCAGGGACTGTTAAGATCTATGCTTAAAGGACTATAAAGACTTTCTACTATTTACAAGATATGGCTACCTCAATGGGAAAGGGCACTCAGAAGGTACTTTGTGTTAGGAATGGATGTGAAGAAGCTGTGATTTAATAAAGAACCCTTGTTGGTATACATCTCTGCCTGGTCTGAAGGCACATACCGATTTTAGTTAAAGGGGTGCATGCATGCATGGTGTATCAAAAATATGGTTCTCTCCTGGGAACAAGAC
This sequence comes from Lithobates sylvaticus, assembly GCA_028564925.1. Lineage (NCBI taxonomy): Eukaryota > Metazoa > Chordata > Amphibia > Anura > Ranidae > Lithobates > Lithobates sylvaticus. The sequence goes on along the minus strand of CM053027.1, from coordinate 385,851,075 downwards.
AGAAATAGAGAAAATACAGTACATGTGTCTAACATGCTGTGGAGCTAAATGGGAAAGGCTATATTGATGTTGGTAATGACTACACTACTGGTGTCTAAGTGCATGAAGTAGCCAGTCGGTTAGGAAGCAGATGTGACTTGGTATAGGTAATGGAAGGTCCCAGTAGTAAAGGAGCTTGTTTGCTTAGGTTCCTGCCCTAGTGATTGGTACCCCAGTATTTGGTCGATTCACGGTACCTGGCATCCTAGGGACCCAGCCTATATATCATGGAAAATGGAGTGAGGCCTCAAGGAGATTAAGTACGGGTTATGTACAGAGTAAAGCTTTCTAGGATTCAAGTTAACACGCAGATCAGTGTCATTGGGATGAGGTGACGTGTGGTGGAATCTGGGATATGCTCTATCGCACTGGCTCAGATATGCTGCACAGAAGAGAGGGAAGTATAATAGGACTCAGTCCATAGTGTGTGACGAGAACAGAACTGTGCCAAGGATTGCAAGGTGTTAATCAATGTCTGTGTAGAGAGTGCCGCTTCTAAGGAGAGAGCAATGCCTTAATGTCATACCTGCATTTAGGCATGTGTCTTTGTTAGCCTCTAGGGGCACTAGCACGCACTCCTCCCATCTCCATCATGGGCACTGCCCCCATGTTAACATACATGCAGATCTAATATCATTCACCCAATAAGGTAGTACAAAAGGCTCAGTGTTTTTTTTTTTTTTTTTTTAACCTTAACCCAAATGAACACTTGACATAATTTACAGGTCTCAGGGAAGACCTGATAAGACTAGTCCATTGGGTGTCATTAGAAAAATGCCCCTTACATTGGTGGTGGTAATTAGGAAGAATGTGCCCCTTACATGCATGGCCAGAATTACATCCTTGCAGTCATGCTGCTAGCTCTGGAACTATGCAGGTATCATCAGATCAGAGGTCAGCTAGCCAAAGAACCCCTAGCAACCTCTGGGGGAACATTAGGGTTCAATGGAACCCTGGTTAAGAATGGTTGCCTTAATGCATCCACTGTATTAGGATAAAAACACCCCAGTGGTTATGCTATCCCCTTCTCCCATCTCCAAACATTTACCTGCTGTCCTGGTCCCCACTGTCGTGTACTCCACAATACGTGCGGTTACCCCCAGAATGAATAACTGCATTCCAGGCATACTGAATGCATACAGCCCTAACATGTGAGTACCACATGGTACAGCATCCAGCTGCTGTGTATTTCAACCGGTCATAGATTTTGACAGGCAACTGACAGCGGAGCTGGACGCTGCACCTGGTTGCCTGAAAATAATAGAATATGATACACCCGTGCCTAGGCGTTAAGCTGGCCATCCTTCTTTTTTTTTTCATTCAACCAGCGGGTTGACCGATATAAAATGACCTGATTCCTCCATTCATACATTAGAGGTGATTGGGGGAATCACTACTGTTGTACTATTGTATTCTGACAGCAGGGAGACTTTTAAACAACCAGCCTGAACATACATGGATCGAAATTCAGACAGCCCATGTATGGCAACCCTTAGTGTGGCACTAGAAGCAATAATGCAGAACATATTCGGGGGGGGGGGGGGAAGCATGCATACACTGCAGAATAATTCAAAAATAGATTATGAAAGCTGCTCAAACATGGACTCTTCACAGCAATGTCCCCGAGGCTCAATGAGGGCAATTTGTGGCTGCATAACATAGTCTTTATAAGACTCTTTAACGACAGAAAGTCAAACTATTAGTCAGTATTTGTTCATAAAAACAGTTCAGTTCAACGACTTGTGATTATCATCATAGACTGCAGCTCTGACAGTGAAGTCCAGGGTAGCTCTGGTAACACAGGAACAGGAATCCAAAGTCTGAGGACAAAGGGCCACCCCACTGGAACTTGAGTACTCTGGTAGCAATCAGAGAGGGTTTCACCACTGTAGCTGGGACTTTTGGAAAAGCTGCCTGTAAGTAGGCTTTGGGCTGCATGCTGGTTCTGACAGTGGAAGGCCTCCCACCTGACTGAAGATCACTTACCCAGCTCCCTCTGCCTTATCAGGTGCAACCTCTCTTTGAACTGATGGTGGATGGGGGGTGGGATGCAGAGAAACTTATCTTCCATGAACCCAGAGAGTTTGGGGAAAATTAGTTAAAGGGGCCTGCACCTGCATCTGAGCTAGGGCTGCCACCTTTTCTTTAAGCCAAACACGAACACTTTAGTGGCATAGAGCCATTGAGACATTGAGCCAAGTGAGGGAAAGATGGCCCCCACCCGGCTTCATAACATTGGATGACAGAAGCAACGTCAAACGTCACTTCCACCCAATGGTTTTAAAGGGGATTTTTTTTTTTTTTTTTTAAAACAATCTTTTTTTTTCTTTTTTTTATTGCATTTAAGTGTAAATGTGAGATATGAGGTATTTTTGACCCCAGATCTCACATTGAAGTGGCCATGTCATGCTTTTTTTTCTATTACAAGGGATGTTTACATTCCTTGTAATAGAAATAAAAGTGACCCAAACTTTTTTTTTAAAAGGACAGTGTTAAAATAAAAAATAAAAAGTAAAATAAATAAGAAAAAAATATATAAATTTAAAGCGCCCCGTCCCGTCAAGTTCGCACGCAGAAGCTAGCGCATACGTAAGTCGTGCCCGCATATGAAAACAGTGTTCAAACCACACATGTGAGGTATCGCCGCGATCGATAGAACAAGAGCAATACTTCTAGCAAAAGATCTACTCTGTAACTCAAAACTGGTAACCTGTAGAAATTTTTAAACATCGCTATGGAGATTTTTTAAGGGTCAAAGTTTGTCGCCATTCCACGAGCGGGTGCAATTTTGAAGCATGACATTTTGGGTATCAATTTACTCTGCATAACATTACCGTTCACAATATAAAAAAAAATTGGCTAACTTTACTGTATTCTTTTTTAATTAAAAAAAGTGTATTTTTTCCGAAAAAAAGTGTATTTTTTCCGAAAAAAAGTGTATTTTTTCCGAAAAAAAGTGTATTTTTTCCGAAAAAAAGTGTATTTTTTCCGAAAAAAAATTGCGCTTGTAAGATCACGGTGTGACATAAAGTATTGGAACGACCGCCCTTTTATTCTCTAGGGTGTCTGAAAATATAAATATATAATGTTTGGGGGTTCTAAGTAATTTTCTAGCAAAAAAATTAATGATTTTGCAAACACCAAGTTTGAAAAATAGGCCTGGTTCTTAAGTAAAGGGAACACTGTGGACTCTGTGGACTGTGGATGTAAGAAGGTTTCTGCTCACCAAAGCCCCCACTTACATCAGAGTTCCCAGCATGACCAAGCCATTTTTTGCGATACAGGACTGCGTTAATTTAACTGACAATTGTGCGGGCGTGCGACGCTATGGCCAAATGAATGAATGAATGAATGAATGACTTGTATAGCGCAACCTATGCGAACTGAATCACCTCAGGGCGCTTTTTGCCACTGGTGTCCATCTGTGGTATAGTGCGGTCCTTGCCCTGTGGGGTCCTGACACGCTTACAAACACATACACATACACATACAACATACACATATTTGGCCAATTTTATCGACAGGATCTAATTAACCTACCAGCATGTCTTTGGAGTGTGGGAGGAAACCGGAGTACCCGGAGGAAACCCACGCAGGCACAGGGAGAACATGCAAACTCCAGGCAGAAGGTGTCGTGGTCGGGATTTGAACCAGCGACCCTATTACTGCTAGGTGAAAGTGCTAACCACTACACCACTGTATAAAATTGATGTCCTTTTTTTCCCACAAATAGAGCTTTCTTTTGGTGGTATTTGATCACCTCTGCAGGTTTTATTTTTTGCGCTATAAACAAAAGAAGACCAACAATTTAAAAAAAAACAATATTTGTAATATTTACTTTTTACTTTCTGCTATAATACATATCCAAAAAATAAATAAAAAAAAAAACAAATTCCTTCATCAAGTTAAGCCACTATGTATTCTGCTACATATTTTTGGTAAAAAAAAATCACAATAAGCATATACAGTATTGATTGGTTTGTGCAAAAGTTATAGCATCTACAAACTATGGGATAGATTTATGGACTTTTATTGTTTTTACTGGTAATGACAGCGATCAGCGATTCTTAGAGGGATTGCGTCATTGCGGAGGACAAATCTGACCCTAAGTGACACTTTTTGGGGACCAGTGACACCAATACAGTGATCAGTGCTAAAAAAAATACACTAATCACTGTATAAATGACACTGGCAGGGTTAACTACTGGGGCGCTCAAAGGGTTAAATGTATTCCCTCTGTGTGTTTCTATCTGTGTGGGGGGAAGTACTGACAGGAAGAACACAGAGATCACTGTTCCTGATTACTAGGAACAGACGATCTCCATGTTCTCCCATGTCAGAACGGGGATCTGCCTTGTTTACATATGATGATGAACAGCAGACATGAACAGCAGATCCCCGTTCTGCCTCTATGTGAAGCGATCGCGGATGGCCGGCGGACATCGGGTCGACCGGTCACACGCATCGGCACACGCATGGGCTCCTCGTCCATGCAGGTACGTTGTTTCAAGCAATAGAGCCATCCTGCCACAGTATATATGCGGTGGGCGGTCCTTAAGTGGTTAAGCCAAACATGAACACTTTAACGGCATACGTTTTTTTAAAGGGAATACTGTAGGCTCTGATGTAAGGCCCCACTTACATCAGAGTTCCCAGTATTCTCCTATAGATCAGAGTTCCCAAAGCCCCCCTTTTATCTTAGTCCGTAGAGCACCCCTTACATCTGAGTCCCCCCCACCTTGGTGTATTCACTCGCTCGGAGACAGGAGAAAGAAGAAAGGAAGGGGGGAGAATTCAGTCACAGACAGTGGATAGTGAGCTCACTCACCAGAGGATGGAGGCTCAGACATCGGCACCTTTCATCCATGATGTATCTGCTAGCTGCTGGGTTCAAAAGGTCTGAATAATGTTTCAGGCCTTCTAAAAAAAACAAGATTCAAAACCTGTACTGTCCAGGCGAATCCCGCTGAAACCCTAATCTGAGCATGCTATGTAAACTGCCATTCCTCTAGAAAAACTCCCCACATTCTGTCTATTTGACACATTTCAGACAAAACAATAAATGAGGGAACATCTTCTGTCTAATTGTCACATGTCAAATATCAAGTGCAGAAAAATCTCCCCAAGTCCTGTCTTTTTGACACATGTCAGACAGAACTATAAATTGGAAGGCCGGGTACCGGCCTGAAGTTATGGGAGGAGCCCGGAGGGTATTTAAGCAGCCCAAAGGCCGCCGGTCTTTGTCGGTTTCCTGTGCGTGATACCCACCCACCCTCCCCTTTTAAAAGCCTCTTCCAAGTATTCTTACCTCAGACTGAATACTCATTCCACATTATTCCATAACTACTTCTTATCATTCTTTATCTAGGGTATGCCCCCTTATTTTGGTGTACCATACGGTAGACCAAGGCACACTTTCAGGTCTATTTCATGTTGGTGAGTTTTGTGTTGTTCCTATATGTCATCTTTACTCATGTCGTCCGTAGGGCTCTAGACCATAAATGATAGATTTATCTGATCTGTCAGGATTTTATTACTGTTTGTGTACTCATGATGGAGAGTTCCTCTCACTTTCTGTCCAAATTACAGGTGTAAGAACAGAAACAGAAATAAAATTACACTAATGAGGACTAGGGATGAGCCGAACACCCCCCAGTTCGGTTCGCATCAGAATATGCGAACAGGCAATAAATTTGTTCTAACATCCGAACACCGTTAAAGTCTATGGGACTCGAACATGAAAAATCTAAAGTGCTAATTTGAAAGGCTAATATGCAAGTTATTGTCATTAAAAGTGTTTGGGGACCCCGGTCCTGCCCCAGGGGACATGTATCAATGCAAAAAAAAGTTTTAAAAATGGCAGTTTTTTCGGGAGCAGTGATTTTACTAATGCTTAAAGTGAAACAGTAAAAGTGAAATATTCCTTTAAATTTCGTACTTAGGGGGTGTGTATAGCATGCCTGTAAAGTAGCGCTTGTTTCCTGTGTTTAGAACTGTCCCTGCACAAAGTGTAATTTCTGAAGGAAAAAAAGTAATTTAAAAGCACTTGCGGCTATAATGAATTGTCGGCTCCCGGTAATACAGAGAACAGTCATTGAAAGTCATTAATAAAAAAAATGTGTGGGGGTCCCCCCAAATTCAATTACCAGGCCACTCAGGTCTGGTATGGATATTAAGGGGAACCCTGCTTCAAATTAAAAATAAAATGACGTGGGGTTCCCCCCAATTATCCATATCAGACCCTTCAGGTCTGGTATGGATTTTAAGGGGCACTCCATGCTAAATTTAAAAAAAAATGGTGTGGAGTTTCCCCCAAAATCCATACCAGACCCTTTATCCAAGCACGCAACCTGGCAGGCCGCAGGAAAAGAGGGGGGACGAGAGAGCGCCCCCCCTCCTGAACCGTACCAAGCCACATGCCCTCAACATGGGGAGGATGCTTTGGGGGTCTGTGACCCCCTCAAAGCACCATGTCCCCATGTTGATGGGGACAAGGGCCTCATCACCACAACCCATGCCCGGTGGTTGTGGGGGTCTGCGGGCGGGGGGCTTATCGGAATCTGGAAGCCCCCTTTAACAAGGGGACCCCACAGGTTTCCGTTACATCAGAGGGGGGCGGGGTCACCCACACATCACTGGGGAAGCCCGAGTTTCCCCTTGCATCAAAAGGGGGGGTGCCACGTGACGGGTGGCCCCGTCCTCAGCTAAGAGACCTGTTAGGCTGCCGGGATTCCCGCTGTGTCTCCGGTGGAGACAGGATGTGCTGCGCTGGACATCATCGTTGGACTCTGGACCTGGAGAGGAGAGATCATCCATCGCTGGACCCGCTGGAATTTTTTGATTTTTAATAAAGGACTTATCCCAACAGTGTCTGTGTGTTTTTTTTACAATTTTTTACACTTTCTTTGTGAAATGCTAGGGGTACAATGTACCCGTTACCATTTCAAACAAGGGGGGTGGGATCTGGGGGTCCCCTTGTTAAAGGGGGCTTCCAGATTCCGATAAGCCCCCCGCCCGCAGACCCCCACAACCACCGGGCAAGGGTTGTGGGGATGAGGCCCTTGAGGCACATGGTGCTTTGAGGGGTCAAAGACCCCCAAAGCATCCTCCCCATGTTGAGGGCATGTGGCCTGGTACAGTTCAGGGGGGGCGCTCTCTCACCCCCCCTCTTTTCCTGCGGCCTGCCAGGTTGCGTGCTCGGATAAAGGGTCTGGTATGGATTTTTGGGGGGAGCTCCACGCCATTTTTTTTTTTAAATTTGGCGAGAAGTTCCCCTTAAAATCCATACCAGACCTGAAGGGAATGGTAATTGAATTTGGGGGGACCCCCGCGCATTTTTTTTTTCTTTTATTAACCACTTCCCACCCAGCCACTATAAATGGCCGGGTGGGAGCTGTCTACTTCTGACTGGACGTTCCGGAACGTCCTTCAGAAGTAGCAGAATCACGCGGGCGTGCTGCCGCACAGCCACGCAATCCCGATGCGCGCTTGTCCCCCGCACACGCCGCATCTTGGCACGGCATGTAGGGCAATGTCATTTTCCAAAACTAGCCAAAGTTCCCTGACCTATCTATCTATCGGCCTGTTAAATGACCATGCTTTTTGCCTGCCTCCTGAACTGATCATTTGCCCTGCCACTGTACAGCACAGGGGACTCACATGTGAGGGGCTCCAGAAAAGGTTTTCCGAGTGGAGAAAACATTTTTCTCCAGGTTTTTTGTTTTCTCGGATTAGGGTCTGGAGACTCGGAGGCTTCATAGAGACTTGGGTGGGAAGAAGCCTCTACCCATGTCCTCAGGTCTTACCTGACCAAGGCCTAATGTACAAAATGCCACCTGCTGCCATCTGAACTGGTCATGCCTCTGCCTGCCACCTGAACTGGCCATGCCTTTGCCTGCCACCTGAACTTGCCATGCCTATGCCTGTTACCTGAACTGGCCATACCTATGCCTGTTACCTGAACTGCCTGCTAAACCTTGGACTGTACTGAACCATGTTCATACTTTTTCATATCTGTCTACTGCCTGGAGAATTCCTGGACATTTCCTTTGGCTGTCTAGACAAATGCTTTGACTGCTCTGGAACGGTATTCCTGCCTGTTAAAAGCACAGATGAGCCTTTTTTTTTACCCTTTGCTCATCAGAATGTATTTTTGGGTGTAATTCTTGGTGTGTACATGCTATGTGTTAGAAGCCTAAAGGTGCTACTTGCATGTTGGGCCTCTGTATGTGGCCAGGTAGTGGAAAAGTCTCACACATGGGGTATCGCCATACTCAGGACAAGTAGCAGAATGTATTTTGGAGTGTCATTTTGGCTTTAGGTTTTAATTTTCATTCCACATTTTCCAAAAATAAATGACATGTTCATAAGACTCATTATGCCTCATAGAATATACATTAGGGTGTTTTCTTTCCAAAATGGGGTCACTTTGTGGGTAATTCCATTGTCCTGGTGCTCCAGGGCCTTCAAAAATGTGATAGGTACTCAGGAAATGAAATGTGTAATTTATGCCTTTAGAACACCTGAAGGCATACAGAGGCTCTACATGGATGTTGGGCCTCTGTATGTTGCCAGGCTGTGGAAAAGTCTGACACATGGGATATAGCCATACTCAGGACGCGTAGCAGAATGTATTTTGGGGTGTAATTTTGGCTATGTACATGCTATGTGTTAGAAAGATCTTCTAAATTGACAACTTTGTGAGAAAAAAATAGGTTTTCATTTTCTTTCCACATTTTCCAAAAACTTGTGGAAAGAAATGACATGTTCAAAAGACTCATTTTGCCTCATAGAATATACATTGGGGTGTTTTCTTTCCAAAATGGGGTCACTTTGTGGGTAATTCCATTGTCCTGGTGCTTCAGGGCCTTCAAAAATGTGATAGGTACTCAGGAAATGAAATGTGTAATTTATGCCTTTAGAAGGCCTGATGGCTACATGGATGTTGGGCCTCTGTATGTGGCCAGGCTGTGGAAAAGTCTCACACATGGGGTATCTCCATAGTCAGGACAAATAGCAGAATGTATTTTGGGGTGTAATTGCAATTATGCCTTCACCATGTGTGAGAAATAACTTGTAAATATGACAATTTAGTGAAGCATTGTGGGGGAAAAATTGCAACTTCAAAAAATTCACTATGCCTCTTTCTAAATACCTCAGACTGTCTTCTTTCCAAAAAGGGGTCATTTGGGGGTTATTGTACTGTCCTGACATTTTAGGGCCTCAAGAAATGAGATAGGCCATCGGTGCATTAGGATTGATACATTTTCAATAATGCATAGCATGGCTTGTAGGCTCTATAACTTTCACACAAACCAATCATCATACACTTATCAGGATTTTTTTTTTTTTTTACCAAGGACATGTAGTAGAATACATTTTGGCCTAAATTTTCGCCAAAATTTGATTTTTTTTTTTTGGTTTCTTTTAAAAGAGAAAGTAGAAAATGTTGTTTTTTTTTTTTCAAAATATTCGCTCTTTTTTCGCTTATATCACAAAAAAAAATGAATGAAGTGGTGAATTAATACCACCAAAAGAAAGCTCTATTTGTGTAAACAAAATGATACAAATTTCATTTGGGCACAGTGTAGCATGACTGAGTAATTGTCATTCAAAGTGAGAGAGCACTGAAAGCTGAAAATTGGCCTGGGAAGGAAGGGGGTTTAAGTGCCATGTATTGAGGTGGTTAATGACTTTCAATGACTGTTCTCTGTATTACCGGAAGCCGACAATTCATTATAGCCGCAAGTGCTTTTAAATGACTTTTTTCCTTCAGAAATGACACTTTGTGCAGGGACAGTTCTAAGCATAGAAAACAAGCGCTACTATACAGGCATACTATACACACCCCCTAGGTACGAAATTTAAAGGAATATTTCACTTTTATTGTTTTCACTTTAAGCATTATTAAAATCACTGCTCCCGAAAAAATGGCAGTTTTTAAAACTTTTTGCATTGATACATATCCCCTGGGGCAGGACCCAGGTCCCCAAACACTTTTTATGACAATAACTTGCATATAAGCCTTTAAAATTAGCCATTTAGATTTCTCCCATAGACTTTTAAAGGGGGTTCCGCAGTTTTTCGCATTTGCCGCGAACACCCCAAATTGTTCCTGTTCGAGGAACAGGCGAACAGGCAATGTTCGAGTCGAAGATGAGTTTGACTCGAACTTGAAGCTCATCCCTAATGAGGACACATACAGCATTTAACATTTGGCAGAAAAATTTTCTTAGCAAAGACACAAAAACGGCAATTAAATCCTGACAGAGGTGTAACCTCCTATCGCACAACCTGCGGCCAGGGGCGACATGCAGTCAGTGATTTTCTTAAATAGGAATTTACTCAGGCAGTTGAGGGAAAAATATTCCTTAGACTGGCTTCTAATACTTAAATGGTTTGGTTTATTTTGTCACAATATGTTACGCTTTCTGTGCTGCCCACTTCTTTTCTCTTTTTTCCCCTTAGGTTGAAAAAAGACCTTAGGCTGCAGGAAGAAAAAAATATGTAAGTATTGATTTGTAAAAGGGCTTTAGTAACAGTGATCTCTAGTAGTCTCTCTCATGCAATGTGTCCCTGGTCTCCAACAGCTTTAATAGCATATTTGCAGTCTCTGACCATCTACTGTTGAATCATTTTCTGACCATCACCTTTTACATGTCTGCTGTTCATCATCATTGTCAAGCATCTCTGGACAATGTAATTGATGATGGATTTAAATTGTGGGACATTTTTTGTTTTGTTTTTTTCCATAAAGGACTTGTTAGTGTGGGATGTTTTTATTTACTGTTTACACTTTTTTACTATGCACACCTTAGTCATTCACATGGGAAGGAGGCCAGTATACAGGGCCCCATTTAATTTTAAGGGGCTTCCAAATTTCGATTAGCAACAGGGTTCATGCCCTCACAACCACTGGCCCAGAGTTGAGGGAATACCCTTATCAACAGAGGAGGAGGTACTTTGACAGAGGAGTCCTCTCTGGTAAGGTACCCTCCCCATGTTGAGGGCATGTGGGCAAGTATTGTTCAGCATACGCTTGTCCCCCACCTTTCCTGTCCAGCCAGGCTTCATGCTCAGATGAGGGTTGGGTATGGATTTTGGGGGGAGCCCACATTCAACAGGGTTCTAGCATGAATTTTGGGAGGGGGAACCCCCCAGTATTTGGCCTTCTTGCTGTAAGATGTGACATTTTAGAAGAAAAAAAAACATTCAGATTAATGTTCAGAACTTCAGCACTGTTCGGCTAACCCAAACTCAAGTACGTTGTCTCATTCCTCACTGTTCTAAACCTGCTCTGTCTTTGGTTGGAGTGGGGTATAAAGCAGAACTCCAGCTTTGAATAGCAAGATAAAAAAAGCCTATAAAAAAGCAACATACGCTATACAGTTGTGTGAAAAAGTATTTGCCCCCTTCCTGATTTTTTTTTGCATATTTCTCACACTTAAATGATTCAGATCATCAAGCAACTTTTAATATTACACAACGATAACCCGAGTAAATGACGACTCACCCAGGAGGTCATAAAAGAACCCAGAACAACATCTAAAGAACTGCAACTTGCCTCAGGTAAGATCAGTGTTCACGTTTCAACAATAAGAAAGAGACTGGGCAAAAATGGCATCCATGGGGGAGTTCCAAGGCCAAAGCCACTGCGGACCATAAAGAACACAAAGGCTTATCTCACATTTACCAAAAAACATCTTGATTATCCCCAAGACTTTTAGGAAATATTCTGTGGACTGATGAGACAAAAATTTCACTTTTTGGAAGGTGTGCATCCTGTTACATCTGGCATAAAATGAATACAGCATTTCATAACAAGAACATCATACCCACAGTCAGACATGGTGGTGGTAGCCTGATAGTCTGGGGCTGCTTTGCAGCTGCAGGACCTGGACGATTTACCATAATTTCTGGAACCATGAATTCTGAGCTCTACCAGAAAATCCTAAAGGAGAATGTCCGGCCATCAGTTCATGAGCTCAAGTGCACTTGGGTTATGCAGCAGGTCAATGATCCGAAACACAACAGCAAGTTTAGCTCCAAATGGTTCAAACAAAGCAAAATATAAGTTTTGGAGTGGCCTAGTCAAAGCCTGGACTTAAATTCAAGTGAGATGCTGTATCATGACCTTACACAGGCCGTTCATGCTGGAAAATCCTCCAATGTGGCTGAATTAAAACAATTCTGCAAAGAAGAGTGGGCCAAAATTGCTCCACAGCAATGTGAAAGACTTATTGCCAGTTATTGCAAACGCAATTATTTTTTCACATAAAGCCAGGCAGCTTTGTACAGCTTTTTTGCCTTAATAAATTAAACCATAATTTAAAAACTGCATTTTGTATTTACTCGGGTTATCTTTGTTTAATAATAAAATTAGTTTGATGATCTGAGTCATTTAAGTGTGACAAATATGCAAAAAAAAAAATAAATCATAAAGGGGTCAAATACTCTTTCACACAACTGTATTTGTGCATTAGCGCTGATCAAATAATCAAATACACTATATTGTCAAAAGTATCGGAACGCCTGCCTTTACACACAAATGTGAGTTACTACACTGCGCTATATGCTAAATAAATAAATCAATATACAAATGACGTAGCAATAATAATTGATACTACATTCATATTAGTAACAGTCCCAATCCTGTGATATTTAGTGCTCATGCTCAAAAATAATAGATTCCGTGCTCCTTAGCGCTCAGACAAGGTGTCCCCACATGGATGTACACTCACCCCTCGGTATGGACCAACTATCTCTAGTTTGGTCAAATAAGCGTGTGGGGAGACCCCTAAAGATTATTTTGCTGATGGTTCCTGGGATGGATATGCCTCATGTAGATAGATATGAAAAAAAGGGCTTTATTGTGCAATACCATTTAAAAAGTTTATTTTAAAACCATAAAAAAAACAAAAATAAACAAACTCACATGTAAGGGTGCCTGTAGCCTGGCACCCGTTGTGAATAGCAGGTGATTTATAAGGGAAATAGACCCATAGGCAATAGTGGACCGATGCCGCAGTTGTAACTCAAATTCAGTTTGAAATTGGTGGGCGGAAGTGTGTCGCGATGATGCGATCAAGCCTCGACGCATTTCAGCCAGTCAATGGGCCATCATCAGGAAGCTTCCTGATGATGGCTCATTGATTGGCTGAAACGCATCAGAGCTAATGCACAAATACATTGCATCCGCCCACCATTTTCAACGGAATTCTATTCACACCAGGTGCCAGGCTACAGGCAACCATAAAAAACTAAAATAATCAAACTCAAATCTAGGGGTGCCTGTAGCCTGGCACCTGGTGTGAATAGAAGGTTGATTTATAAGGGAAATCGACCCATAGGCAATAGTGGACCGATGCCGCGGTTCTAACTCGAATTCCGTTGAAAATGGTGGGCGGCTGCAATGTATTTGTGCATTAGCTCTGATGCGTTTCAGCCAATCAATGAGCCATCATCAGGAAGCTCCCTGATGATGGCCCATTGACTGGCTGAAATGCGTCGAGGCTTGATCGAATCATCGCGACCCACTTCCGCCCACCATTTTCAAACTGAATTTGAGTTACAACTGCGGCATCGGTCCACTATTGCCTATGGGTCTATTTCCCTTATAAATCACCTGCTATTCACACCGGGTGCCAGGCTACAGGCACCCTTACATGTGAGTTTGTTTATTTTTGTTTTTTTATGGTTTTAAAATAAACTTTTTAAATGGTATTGCACAATAAAGCCCTTTTTTTCATATCTATCTACATGAGGCATATCCATCCCAGGAACCATCAGCAAAATAATCTTTAGGGGTCTCCCCACACGCTTATTTGACCAAACTAGAGATAGTTAGTCCATACCGAGGGGTGAGTGCACATCCATGTGGGGACACCTTGTCTAAGCACGGAATCTATTATTTTTGAGCACAAGCACTAAATATCACAGGATTGGGACTGTTACTAATATAAATGTAGTGTCAATCATTATTGCTACGTCATTTGTATATTGATTTATTTAGCATATAGCGCGGTGTAGTAACTCACCTATCATTCATTTGCACAACAAATTTTTCACTGCAGCTGTATATTTAAGTTTCATTTTATTATTTTTTTTATCTTTGGCGCTTTGGCTTATTTATTTTTACACGCAGATAAACTTTAAAGGCCTCCCAGTCTTAGTCCGTAGGGTTCAATATTGAATTGGCCCACCCTTTTCAGCTATAACAGCTTCAACTCTTCTAGGAAGGCTGTTCACAAGGTTTAGGAGTGTGTCTATGGGAATGTTTGACCATTCTTCCAGAAGCACATTTGTGAGGTCAGGCACTGATGTTGGACAAAAAGGCCTGGCTCGCAGTCTCCACTCTAATTCATCCCAAAGGTGTTCTATCAGGTTGAGGTCAGGACTCCACCCCAAACTCGCTCAGCCATGTTTTTTTATATGGAACTTGCTTTGTGGGCCAACTCAATATTGAAACGTACGGACTAATGCCCCATACACACGGTCGGAAATTCCGACCACAAAATCCGTTGGATTTTTTCCGACGGATTTTGTCCGACACTGGTGTTACATATACACGGTCGGACAAAGTTGTCAGAAAATCCGATCATTCTGAACGTGGTGACGTTCGTTGCGTACGACAGAACTACGTAGAGGCTAGTAGCCAATAGCTTTGGTCTTGTAATTTGATCTGAGCATGCGTGGCACTTTGTCCGTCGGAATTCGCTACACATGATCGGAAAAAGTCAGATCGGACTTTGTTGTCGGAAAATTTGAGAGCAGGATCTCAAATTTTTTCCGACAGAAAAAGTCCAATGGCACCCACACACGGTCGGATTTTCCGACAACATGGTCCGATAGGACATTTTCCGTCGGAAATTCCGACCGTGTGTACGGGGCATAAGACTGGGATGCCATTAAAGTTCATGTGCGTGTAATGGCAATATAGTGTATATTTTATTTGTCTTTATTGCTGGTGCATTTAGGTTTATTAGAACTGCTATCCAGCCATCTAATTAAAGCAGAACTTCTGGTGAAAATAACAAGATGACAAGATAAGAATGAATAGCCCATTAAAATATAACATAAGAAAAACTGCCTTTGCTGCAATATTCACCCTAAATCTAGAGATTTCCCCCACAATACTTTTTTCTTTCTAAGTCTGATGGCCAGGCTGTCCTGGACCTACCGCAGCCTATAAATGGACAATGAAAGGAGAAGCAGCCCAGTAATAAGCTCATCTGTCTGTCACTCTGTTTTCTCTGATGTTTTATTCTGCTGTAGTGCACGGTGATGCAGTCAGCTACTGGCCTCCTCGGCAGCTAATGACTCAAAGAGCCTAAGGTTTCTAAAAACAAATCTGTAATTTTTTTTTTTTAAAGTCAGTCCTCATTTGGTTCACGGTTTGGGACAGATTCCTATTTTTTAATACCCATACCTTAATTTCTTAGAATTTTGACACATTACTTACTGTCTAAAAACATAACCGTCTGTTTGCAAACGTAAAAACTTAAATTAGCTCCCAGAGCTTTTAGTGGCTTTCAAGCACATCCTAAATAATATTACCGAAAATAACAAAATCTTGGATGCTTCTGCATTATGTGATATATCTTCACTGTTTACTGAAATGACAGATCTTAATGGACCACATTAGCTTAAACACAAACTATTAAATCTCCTTCATTAAATTGTTCTGTCTTCCATTACGGGGCCTTGTTAGCTGTGGGAAGAAGGTGCAAACTCGTCAGGAAACGTAAGCACACATTGAGGCTATTACAGATAATGCTTATTAAACAAGCCTCTGAGGAAGTTTTTCTTGGGTCGATCTCAAACATTTTCTGGGAGTCAGGTTCCATGTCTGAGGTCCCTTGTTTCTTCCTCTTAAACTATCAGCAGCTGTAGCACATGACCTACTTCTGTAAAGTCCAATAATGATTTCCTTCCTTCAGTGCCTTCAAGTACCCCTCCTCTTGCCCTGTGAAGAAGGGGACAAATCTTTTTAATTCAAGTACAATGTTCAGGAGGGGTGTGTTGGTTTCAGGGTAGAAACTCAATACAGCTTCACTTCTGAGTGTTGGCCTCAAATTGAAACCATATGCGGTTAAGGACCTTATAAGATCTTTGGGGAAGGTATAGATATTGTTGCCTAAGGCATCAACATATACACCTGCAGTATGAGGCAGACATGTTGGCAGCAAGGAAACTCTTGCAGCCAAATAGATGCCTACTGTAAGAAGTCATACATATCAGTTAACTAAGGAGGACATGTACTTAAAAAGGATATGATAATTTGAAATGTCATGCATTAAGCTGCATAGAGAAAGGAATACATTGTCTCTGAAATACATATTACATCATTGACATGTAACGCATCATATGCTATTGATGAAAAACATATCCAAAATGACTAGGGAAAAAGCCACAAATATGGAAGTTATGAGCTTGAAGTTAAATAGCCCTTGCATGCTGACCTGATGATCGTTTACAACTGACCTGCAAATAGTTCCTGCTCTTGTCCACTATCACTGTGTTAACAAATTGCACTGTACCCCAAACTACGGTAACTTCTTTACACAAAATAATGTTAGGACTTAGAAACGCTCTCATGGGACTATCAAATCAGTATAAACATTTGATTCCATAAATGAACAATGTAAAATAAGATTCCCTTAAGGGGACACTGAAGCATCTACATGACTAGCAGTGAACAATATCAGTACCTACCATATTAGGACAGATACTTGATAAGCCATTGAGACAGGCTTTTTTCCCCCCAGAAAATAGATGCAGGAACTCAACCACAACCCCCCCCCCCAAACTGCCCCCCCCCCCCGCACTCACACCTTTCAATGAGGGAGGGTCTTAAAGGGGCATTAAATATCAAGAGTGCATTGTGTACATAGTGCTGAGTTCAAGGGTGCGCTATGTACATAGTGTAGAGTTCAGGAGTGCACTCTGTACATAGTGAATAGTTCAGGGGTGCACTATGTACATAGTGAATAGTTCAGGGGTGCGCTATGTACATAGTGTAGAGTTCAGGAGTGCACTCTGTACATAGTGAATAGTTCAGGGGTGCGCTATGTACATAGTGTAGAGTTCAGGGGTGCAATATGTACATAGTGCAGAGTTCCGGGGTGCGCTATGTACCTAGTGCAGAGTTCAGGGGTGCACTACACACAGAGTTCAGTCTTCTTTCACAACTGCTTACCTCTGCATCCCCATCCACATCTCACTTTCACTCCTCTTCTGCTGACCTCAGCGTGCAATCCCCCCACTGCCCCCACCCCATCTTCTCCCCCCTCCTTAAACGCTCTACCATCTTCCACATGTCTTACTTTTGTTGCTGTATTCAGCTGGGGTGTTGGCATCTGCACTGCACCCCAGGCACCTACATCTCCCTTGTCCCCCATCCTGCACTCAGTGGGAGCCGCTCAGGAGATCAGATCTGTGGAGCCATTGGGAAACAAGCGGTCACTTGTAAACACAGAAGCTGAACTTCTGCGTTTACAAGTGACAGTGGTGAGCAGAGAGTGGAGGGCCTGAGCCAGAGGTGGCTGAACTGAGTTCACTGAGGACACTAAACACTTTCACTTTGTACTTGTTTCATTTACTCAATGGGACACAGACAGCAAAAAATAAACTGACAGGGGTCTGAACCTTTCCTCACTCTAAAGCCAAAAAAGATATGGCTCTACAAAAGGTACCTGACCTATATATGGTACATACATCCTACCGTACAGTATGTACTCTTATGCCCCGTACACAGGGTCGGATTTTCCGACAGAAAATGTCCTATCGGACCATGTTGTCAGAAATTCCGACCGTGTGTGGGCTCCATTGGACTTTTTCCATCGGAATTTCC
The DNA here is from genome assembly GCA_028564925.1 of Lithobates sylvaticus. Lineage (NCBI taxonomy): Eukaryota > Metazoa > Chordata > Amphibia > Anura > Ranidae > Lithobates > Lithobates sylvaticus. Next base: position 385,833,185 of record CM053027.1, on the reverse strand, counting down.
GACGGAAAAAGTTTGAGATCCTGCTCTCAAATTTTCAGACAACAAAGTCCTATCTGACTTTTTCCGATCGTGTGTAGCGAATTCTGACGGACAAAGTGCCACGCATGCTCAGATCACATTACAAGACCAAAGCTATTGGCTACTAGCCTCTACGTAATCCCGTCGTACGCAACGAACGTCACCACGTTCAGGATGATCGGATTTTCCGACAACTTTGTCTGACCGTGTGTATGCAACACCAGTGTCGGACAAAAATCCGTCGGAAAAAATCCGACGGATTTTGTGGTCGGAATTTCCGACCGTGTGTACGGGAGTCCCGCAAAAAATTTTTTTTTTAAAAGTCAACAGCTACAAATACTGCAGCTGCTGACTTTTAAAATAAGTACACTCACCTGTCACAGGGTCCAGCGATGTCGGAACCCGAGGCCGAACCGTCCCTTGGTCCTCGGACAGTCTGCGGTATGGGAATCAGGAAATGAAGCCTTGCGGCCTCACAAATGCGCTTCTGGAAAGTGTAGTATATTATATCTAATATATATATATATATGCATACATATATATATATATATTATATATATACATATTTATTATATGTAGTGTTTTTATTTAGGCATTCTAAAGACAAGTTTATTCTAGGCATGCCACTTTGGTAGCTGTTGATTTAATTGCGCATGTTAAAAGAGGGTTTGTTGGTCAAAGGACAAATTGCTCAGACATTCAGTGTGTGTGGGGGATATAACAGGACGTTCAATCTGTTTAGAAGTGTGTGTTCTTACGAAGGCACCCAAGAGTCACATGGTTCCATGGGGCTCTAAATATTACTAGCACTGTCGGGATATGAACTCTGTTGGATTTTTGTCATCTGTAAGACTGTTCTGTTTTGGAAGTCAATAAAATCTCTCTCTGGGAGAATCGGGTTTTGCTGCGGACAATACTTTTAATAACTATATTCCATCTACGAGGAAGGAACGATTATATTAGATCACTACAGAAAGATGGTAAAACGTTCCCATAGACACACTCTTAAACCTTGTGGAAAGCCTTCCCAAAGGAGTTGAAGCTGTCATAGCTGCAAAGGATAGACCAACTCAATATTGAACCCTACAGACCGAGACTGAGATGCCATTAAACTTCATGTGCATGTAAAGGCAGGTGTACCAATACTTTTGGTAATATAATGTATAAGCAGTAGACATGGGCGCCATCAAAAAAATTTGTTTTGTTTCATTCCGATTTCATTTTGTACGAAAAAAAAATCGTATTTCGAAATACGAATTTATGTTAGATTCGTAAACATTTAGTTAAAATAATGAAAGTTCGTTATGATGAATTTATCATTATGAGGGGCTCCCACCATCCCTGTGCTGTACTGACTTCCTGGGTTTTTACCCTTTAGTTTCGTTAACTTTTCGTAAAAATAACGAAAGTTCATTATGATGAATTTATCATTATGAGGAGTTCCCACCATCCTTGTGCTGTGCTGACTTCCTGGGTTTTTAACTTTTAGGTATGTTAACTTTTCGTAACAATTACGAATGTTCGTTATGATGAATTTATCATTATAAGGGGTCACCTGCTGTGTCCATTATGAGGGGTTCCCACCATCCCTGTGCTGAGCCCGAAGGCCCCCCCCCTTTTTTTTTTAAAAAAAAAAAAAATTTGGGTTTTTTTTTTTTTTAATTGGTTTTTTTTTAAAAAAAAAAACCCCCTTTGGGGGGGAAAAAAAATTTAAAAATTTTCCCAAAAAAAAAACCCCCCCAAAAACCCAAAAGGGAAAAAAAAAAGGGAAAAACCCCAAAAAAAACCCAAATTTTTTAAAAAAGCCCCGGGGGAAACCCTGAAAAAAACCCCAAAAATTTCCCAAAAGGGCCGGGGGGGGCCAAAAATTTAAAAAGGGGGAACCAAAAAAATTAAAAGGGGCCCCCCCCCAAAAAAAAATTTTTTTTTTTAAACCCCCCCCCTTTTTTTTTAAAAAGGGGGAAAAATTTTCCCCTTTTTTTTGGGTTAAAAAAAAGGGGGGTTTTTTGGGGGGGCCCCCCTTTTTTTTTTTTTGGGGGGGCCCCCGGGGGGGGGGGGAAAAAAAAAAAAAGGCCCAAAAAGGGGTTTTTTTTCCCCCACCCCTTTTTTTGCCCCGGGGTTTTTTTTGGGGTTTTTTTTTCCCCAAAAAAAAATTTTTTTTTTTTTTTTGGGGGGGGTTTGGGGGGGGTTTTTGGGGGCCCCCCTTTTGGGGAAAGTTTTTTTTTAAAAAAAGGGGGGGGAATTTTGGGGGGGGGGCCCCCGGGGGGGAAAAAAATTTTTTTTTGGGGGGGGGGGTTTTGGGGGAAAAAAAATTTTTTTAAAAAAAAATTTTTGGGGGGGGGGAAAAAACCCGGGGGGGTTTTTTAAAGGGGGCCCCCCCCGGGGGGTTTTTTTTTTTCCCCCCCCCCTTTTTTCCCCCCCCTTTGGCCCCCAAAACCCGGAAAAACCGTTTTTTCAAAGGGGGGGGGGGAAAAAAAATTTTTTTTTGGGGCCCCGGGGGGGGGGGGGGGGGGGAAAAAAGGGGGGGGGCAAAAAAAGGGGGGGGTTTTTTAAAAGGGGGCCCCCCCCCCCAACCCCTTTTTTTTTTTTTTTTTAAATTTTGGGTTTTGGTTTTTTTAAAAAAAAATTTTAAAACCCCCAAATTTTAAAAAAAAATCCCCCCTTTTTTTTCCCAAAAATTTGGTTTTTTTTTAAAAAATTTTTTTTTTAAAAAAACGGGTTTTTTTTTTTTCCCCCTTTTTTTTGGGTTTTTAAAAAGGGGTTTAAATTTTTTTTCCCAAAAAAAAATTTTTTGGGGGGGAAAAAAAAAGGGGTTTTTTTTTAAAATTTTTTGGGGGGGGGGAAAAAAACCCAAAAAAACCCCGGGGGAAAGGGGGGGGAAATTTAAAGGCCGGGGGGGGCCCCAAAAAAAAAAAACCCCGGGGTTTTTTTTTTAAAAAAAAAGGGGGGAAACCCCCCGTTTTTTAAAAAAATTTTTTTTTTTTTAAAAACCCCTTTAAGGGGCCCCCCCCCAATTTTCTTTGGGGTTTTTAAAAAAAAGGGGGGGGGGGGGGAAAAAATTTTTCCCCTTTTTTTTGGGGGTTTCCCCAAAATTTTTAAAAGGGGAAAAAAAAAAAGGGGGGGTTTTTCCCCCCCTAAAAACCCCCCTTTTTTTTTTTTTTAAAAATTTAAAAAAAAACCCTTTATCCCCAAAAAAATTTAAAAAAACCCCAAAAGGGGGGGGGGGAAAAAAAAAAAAAAAAATTTTGGGAAAAAAAAAATTTTTTTGGGGGGGGATTTGGGGGGGTTTTTTTTTTTTAAAAAAATTTTTTTTTAAAAAAAAAAAATTTTTTTAAAATTTTTAAATTTCAAAAAAAAAAAAAAACGGGTTTTTAAAAGGGGGGAAAAAATTTTTAAAAAAAAAAAAATTTTTTTTGGGGGGCCAGAAAAAAAAGGGGGGGGGGTTTCCCCCCCTTTTTTTAAAAAAAAAAATTTTTTTGGGGGGGGAAAAAATTTTTTTTGGGTTCCAAAAAAAAAAGGGGGCCCGGGTTTTTTTTGGGGGGGGCCAAAAAAATTTTGGGGGGGGGGGGGAAAAAAAAGGGGGGGGGGGCCAAAAAAATTTTTTGGGGCCCCTTTTTTGGGGGAAAAAAAACCCCCAAAATTTTTTAAAAAAGGCGGGGCCGGGGAAAAAATTTGGGGGGCCCCAAAAAAGGGGAAAATTTTTCCCCCCCAAAAAAACCCCCCCCTTTTTTTTTTTTTAAAATTTTTTTAAAATTTTTTCCCCCCGGGGGGTTTTTTTTTAAAAAAAACCCTTTTTTTTTTAAAAAAAAAAAACCCCCCCCCCTTTTTTTTTTTTAAAAAATTTTTTTTTTGGTTTTTTGGAAAAACCCTTTAAAAAGGGGCCCAAAATTTTTCCCCCCCTTTTTTAAGGTTTTTTAAAAAAAAATTTTTTTTTTTTGGGGTTTTTACCACGTTTTTTTTTGGGGGAAAACCAAAAAAAAAATTTTAAAAAAATTTTTTTTTTCCCCAAATTTTTAAAAAAAAAAAAAAATTTTTTTTTTTCCCCCCTTTTTGGCCAAAAATTTTTTAAAAAAAAAAAATTTTTTTATTTTTTTTTAAAAATTTTTTTAAAAAAAAAGGGAATTTTTTAAAAATTTTTTTTTTTTTTTGGGGTTTTTTGGGAAAAAAAAAAAAAAGGGGGGGAAAACCGGGGGGGTTTTTTAAACCCCCTTTTTTTTAAAAAGGGCAATAAAAAACCTTTTTTTTAAAAAAAAAAAAAAGGGGGGGCCCCCCCCGGGGGAAAAAAAAATTTTTTTTTTTTTGGGGTTTTTTAACAAAAAAAAAAAAAAATTTTTTTTTTCCCCAAAATTTTCCCCCCAAAAAAAAAAAAAAAAAAATTCAAAAAAAACCCCTTTTAAAAAAAAAAAAAAAAAAAAAAAAAAAAAAAAAAAAAAAAAAAAAAAAAAAAAAAAAATTTTCCCAAAAAAAAAAAAAAATTTTTCCAAAAAAAAAAATAAAAAAAATTAACCAAAAAATTTTTAAAAAAAAAAAAAAAAAAATTTAAAAAAAAAATATTTTTTTTTAAAAAAAAAAAAAAAAAAACCAAAATAAAAAAATTTTTCCCCAAAAAAAAAACCCCCCCCAAAAAACCCCCCCCCCCCCCCCCCCACCCCCCCCCCCCCCCCCCCCCCCCCACCCCCCCCCCAAAAAAAAAACCCCCCCCCCCTTCCCCCCCCCCCCCAAAAAAAAAAAAACCCCCCCCCCCCCCCCCCCCCCCCCACCCCCCCCCCAAAAAAAAAATTTTTTTTCCCCCCCCCCCCCCCCCCCCCCCCCCCTTTTTTTTAAAAAAAACCCCCCCCCAAAAAAAAAAAAAATTTTCCCAAAAAAAACCCCCCCCCCCAAACCCCCAAAAATTCCCCCCCCAAAAAAAAAAAAAAAAAAAACCCCCCCCCCCCCCCCCCCCCCCCCCCCCCCCCCCCCCCCACCCCCCCCCCCCCCCCCCCCCCCCCCCCCCCCCCCCCCCCCCCCCCCCCCCCCCCCCACCCCCCCCCCCCCCCCCCCCCCCCCCCCCCCCCCCCCCCCCCCCCCCCCCCCCCCCCCCCCCCCCCCCCCCCCCCCCCCCCCCCCCCCCCCCCCCCCCCCACCCCACCCCACCCACCACCACCCCCCCCCCCCCCCCCCCCCCCCCCCCCCCCCCCCCCCCCCCACCACCCACCACCCACCCCCCCCCCCCCCCCCCCCCCCCCCCCCCCCCCCCCCCCCCCCCCACCCCCCCAAAACCCCCCCCCCCCCCCCCCACAACCCCCCCCCCCCCCCCCACCCCCCCCCCCCCCCCCCCCCCCCCCCCCCCCCCCCCCCCCCCCCCCCCCCCCCCCCCCCCCCCCCCCCCCCCCCCCCCCCCCCCCCACCCCCCCCCAAAAAACCCCCCCGGGGGGGGGGGGGGGGGGGGGGGGGGGGGGGGGGGGGGGGGGGGGGGGGGGGGGGGGGGGGGGGGGGGGGGGGGGGGGGGGGGGGGGGGGGGGGGGGGGGGGGGGGGGGGGGGGGGGGGGGGGGGGGGCCGCCGGGGGGGGGGGGGGGGGGGGGGGGGGGGGGGGGGGGGGGGGGGGGGGGGGGGGGGGGGGGGGGGGGGGGGGGGGGGGGGGGGGGGGGGGGGGGGGGGGGGGGGGGGGGGGGGGGGGGGGGGGGGGGGGGGGGGGGGGGGGGGGGGGGGGGGGGGGGGGGTGGGGGGGGGGGGGGGGGGGGGGGGGGGGGGGGGGGGGGGGGGGGGGGGGGGGGGGGGGGGGGGGGGGGGGGGGGGGGGGGGGGGGGGGGGGGGGGGGGGGGGGGGGGGGGGGGGGGGGGGGGGGGGGGGGGGGGGGGGGGGGGGGGGGGGGGGGGGGGGGGGGGGGGGGGGGGGGGGGGGGGGGGGGGGGGGGGGGGGGGGGGGGGGGGGGGGGGGGGGGGGGGGGGGGGGGGGGGGGGGGGGGGGGGGGGGGGGGGGGGGGGTGGGGGGGGGGGGGGGGGGGGGGCGGCGGGGGGGGGGGGGGGGGGGGGGGGGGGGGGGGGGGGGGGGGGGGGGGGGGGGGGGGGCGGGGGGGGCCCGCGGGGGGGGGGGGGGGGGGGGGGGGGGGGGGGGGGGGGGGGGGGGGGGGGGGCGGGGGGGGGGGGGGGGGGGGGGGCGCGGGGGGGGGGGGGGGGGGGGGGGGGGGGGGGGGGGGGGGGGGGGGGGGGGGGGGGGGGGGGGGGGGGGCGGGGGGGGGGGGGGGGGCGGGGGGGGGGGGGGGGGGGGGGGGGGGGGGGGGGGGGGGGGGGGGGGGGGGGGGGGGGGGGGGGGGGGGGGGGGGGGGGGGGGGGGGGGGGGGGGGGGGGGGGGGGGGGGGGGGGGGGGGGGGGGGGGGGGGGGGGGGGGGGGGGGGGGGGGGGGGGGGGGGGGGGGGGGGGGGGGGGGGGGGGGGGGGGGGGGGGGGGGGGGGGGGGGGCGGGGGGGGGGGGGGGGGGGGGGGGGGGGGGGCGGGGGGGGGGGGGGGGGGGGGGGGGGGGGGGGGGGGGGGGGGGGGGGGGGGGGGGGGGGGGGGGGGGGGGGGGGGGGGCCGGGGGGGGGGGGGGGGGGGGGGGGGGGGGGGGGGGGGGGGGGGGGGGGGGGGGGGGGGGGGGGGGGGGGGGGGGGGGGGGGGGGGGGGGGGGGGGGGGCGGGGGGGGGGGGGGGGGGGGGGGGGGGGGGGGGGGGGGGGGGGGGGGGGGGGGGGGGGGGGGGGGGGGGGGGGGGGGGGGGGGGGGGGGGGGGGGGGGGGGGGGGGGGGGGGGGGGGGGGGGGGGGGGGGGGGGGGGGGGGGGGGGCCCCGGGGGGGGGGGGGGGGGGGGGGGGGGGGGGGGGGGGGGGGGGGGGGGGGGGGGGGGGGGGGGGGGGGGGGGGGGGGGGGGGGGGGGGGGGGGGGGGGGGGGGGGGGGGGGGGGGGGGGGGGGGGGGGGGGGGGCGCGGGGGGGGGGGGGCGGGGGGGGGGGGGGGGGGGGGGGGGGGGGGGGGGGGGGGGGGGGGGGGGGGGGGGGGGGGGGGGGGGGGGGGGGGGGGGGGGGGGGGGGGGGGGGGGGGGGGGGGGGGGGGGGGGGGGCGGGGGGCGCGGGGGGGGGGGGGGGGGGGCGGGGGGGGGGCGGGGGGGGGGGGGGGGGAAGGGGGGAAAAAAACCCCCCCCCTGTTTTTTTTTCCCCTTTTTTTTTTGGGGTTTTTTTAAAAAAAAAGGGGGGAAAAACCCCCCTTTTTTTGGTTTTTTTAAAGGGGGGCCCCCGGGGGCCCTTTTAAAAATTGGGTTTTTTTCCCCTTTTTTTTTCCCAAAAAAATTTTTTTTTGGGGGTTTGGGTTTTTCCCCCCGGGTTTGGGGGGCCCCCCTTTTGGGGTTTTTTTTTTTTTGGGGGGGCCCCCAAAAAAATTTTTTAAAAAACCCCCAAAAATTTTTAAAAAAAAACCCCCCCCCCCAAAAAAAAACCCAAACCCGGATTTAAGGGAAAAACCCCCCAAAAAAAAAACCCCCTTTTTTTTTTTAAAAAAAAGGGGGGGGGCCCCCCCCCCGGCCCCAAAAAAAAAAAAGGGGGGGGGCCCCAAAAAAAAGGGGGAAAAGGGGGGAAAAAGGAGGGGGGGAAAACCCCAAAAAAAAAAATTTTTAAAAAAAACCCTTTTTTTTAAAATTTTTTTTTTTTTTTTAAACCCCCCCCCCTTTTTGGGGGGGGCCCCCCCCCCAAAAAGGGGGGGCCCCCAAAGGGGGGGGCCCCGGCCCCCCCCCCCCCAAAAAAAGGGCCCCCCCAGGGGGGGAGGGGGGGCCCCCCCCCCCTTTTTGGGGGGGGCCCCCCCCCCCCCCGGGACCCCCGGGGGGGGCCCGGGGGCCCCCCCCCCGGGGGGGCCCCCTCCCCCCTTTGGGCCGGCCGGGTTTTAAAAAAAAAATTTTTTTTTTCCCCCCCCCAAATTTTTTTTGGGGGGGGGGGGCCCCCAAATTTGCCAGGTTAAAAAAGGGGGAAAAAAGGGGCCCCTAAAAAAAACCTTTTTTTAAAACCCCCCCGGGGTTTTTTTTTTTAAAAAAGGGCCCCGCGGGGGGGGCCCGGGGGGGAAGGGCCCCCTTTTGGGGGGGGGCCCCCCGGGGGTTGGGCTTTCCCCCCAAAAAGGGGGGGAAAAAAAGGGGGTGGGGGTTTGGGGGTTAACCCCCCCAAAAAACCCCCTTTTTTTTTGGGGGGGGGGGGGGGGGCCCCCCCTTTTTTTTTTTTTTTAAAAAATTTTTTTTTTCCCCCAAAAAATTTTTAAAAAAAATTTTTTTCCCCGAAAAAAATTTTTATCCCCCCTTTTTTTAAAAAATTTTTTTGAAAAATTTTTTTTTCCCGAAAATTTTCCCTTTAAAAAACCCCAAAAAAAGGGGGAAAAATTTTCGGTTTTGGGGGGGGGCCCCCCCCCCCTTTAAAGGAAAAAAGGGGCCCCCGGGAAAATTTGGGGAAAAAAAAAAAAGGGGGGAAAAGGGGGGGGGGGGGGGAAAAAAGGGGGGGAAAGGGGCCCAAAAAAGGGGGGGAAAAAAATTTTTAAACCCAAAAAATTTTCCTTTTAAATTTTTTAAAAAAAGGGGGAAAACCCAAAATTAAAAAAGGGGGGGGAAAAAAGGGGGTTTTTTAAACCCCTTTTTTTTTTTGGGTTCATTTTTTTTTTTTAAAAATTTTTTAAAAATTTTTTTTTTTGGGAAAAAAAATTTTGAAAAAACCCCAAAAAAGGGGGGCCCCCCCGGGGAAAAATTTTTTTTTTTAAAAAAAAAATTTTTTTTTTTTTTTGGGGGGGGTTTTTTTTCCCCGGGGGGGGGGGAAAATTTTTTTTCCCCCCCAAAAACAAAAAAGGGGGGTTTTAAAAAAAAATTTTTAAAAAAAGGGGTTGGGGGGGGGGCCCCCCCAAAAGGGGAAGGGGGGTTGGGAAAAGGGCCCCCAAAAGGAAGGGGGGCCCCCCCCCCTTTTAAAAAAAAGGGGGGTTCTTAAAAAAAAAAAAAAACCCCCCCTTTTGTTTTTTTTGGGGGGGGGTTAATTTTTGGGGGGGGGAAAAAAAAATTTTTTGGGAAATTTTTTGGGGGGGTTTTTGGCCCCCGGGCCCCAAAAAATTTAAAAAAAAAAAAAATTTTTTTTTTTTTTTTTCCCCCCCCTTTTTAAAGGGGAAAAAATTTTTAAAAAAAAAATTTTTTCCCCCAAAAAACCCAAAAAAGGGGTTTTTTAAATTGTTTCAGTTAAGTTAAGTTAGGGATGTTGGCAGTATCCCCCCAATTGCACTCTACAACACATTTGCTTCAGAGCTTTGTAAATAGGGAAAAATTCTTTCTTTATTTTTTATCCCTCCAATCAAAGTGCAAGCAAAAAAGCAATTTTTTATTTTACTTCCGCGTCATTGGGGATTCTTTGCAAAATGAAGTTTTTATTCAATTACAACTCTGGAGCAAATGTCCTTTGGGAGAGTGCCAAAAGCAACCCTTTGGGAAAATGCACAGGGCTATTTGTCCTTAATTAAAACAAACCCCAAGGTTAATTTTTTTTGGCCCTTTTTTGGCAAAAATAAGGCCCATTTTTCCCTTGGGGGGACTCGGGCAAGGGGGAACCCCGCTTATGGGGGTCTGCCCACGGGCCCCGCTGTGCAGGGGGGAGAAACTCCATGTCCGCTCCCCCTGATTAAGTGGGGCAAAAGTTTCCCTTCCCCGTTTTAAACTTCTGGGTTCCAAAAGATGTTTTTGGCAGATCGGAACGGATCAGGCAGAAAGTAAAGGACACATGTCCAATTTTAAACCACCCCCCCATAGAGAAAAATGAGTGCCTTTCCCATCGGGTTTTGGGCCCGAAAAATGAAAAAGGCTCCCCCGAATGTCCCCCTCATTTTGAAAAGGGGGATTAAAAACACACTCCCCACTGAACAGTATTTTTAAATTTGCTTTGGTACAAAATTTCCCTTTAAAAAATTTTTCCCACCCACCCAGCCTTGCAAATTTCTTTGAAAAAAAAAAATTTTTGGGAAAGTGCACGGTTTGCTCATCGATTTGAGCATTTCTAGAAATGCCCCAAAACTAAACCCGGCAGGGTTTTGAAGATATGGGTTTAAAACCTAAATTTTTATGTAAACCTGCCCCAAAAAAAAAAAATTTGTACATTTCAAAACATAACTAAGGAGACCCCCAAAGGGAATTCAACAAGTGTTTTCCCGAAGTACTTCTGCATGCCCCCCTCCCCAAAACCCTACAATTAGCCCCTTTGGGAAAAAATGAGCAAAAACTCAAAACAAATACTGATACGGGGGAAATGATTTTAAAAGCCTGGGCCCTAACTTTTTTGCAAGGCACTAACCGCATGTCCCATGATTTTAGGGGCTCTTTGGGGGGCTTCAACACATCTAAAGCCCAAAACACATTCCCGAAAAATTCCTTTCTTTTGCTCATGCTAATACAGTTGAAACACTTTTCTTACAAGTTTCCTACCCCTCCGCATTCCCCCCCCCTGCCCTTTCCCCTGCTCTTACAACAATTTCTTCCCTTTTTTCTTTTTTGTATCCCTTTTTTTGGGAGCAAACTGCATTTTTCAATTGTCCCTGGTTTGCATGGGGAAAAGGTATGAGTTTAAAAAAGGGAAAAAGAATTTTAGGTTCATACGCCCCCCCAGAATGGAAAAGAACATGTACGGGTAAGGGGTACCATATTTGATGCCAAAAAGTTTTCTTTGGGGCATTTTTCAGAGTTCAATTTAAAACATATAGAAAAAGCCTTTTGTCCCGAGGGGCACAGGAAATTCAGAAAACCAATACCACCTCCCCAAACACCCCTGTACAAACGACAAAAACCCTTCCCCAACAGTGTAAAGCTACTTTAGCCCCATTTTATTTGAACTTTTTTTCAAACAGAAAATCAAAGTAGTAAAAAATTTGGGGAAATTGGGGTGCCCCAAAACAAGCTAAGGAGCTTTTATATTTTTGATAAAGGGCTTGGCGGGTCTCCAGCCACAAAAAACAATAGCACATTTTTAGTTTTTTGGAAAATGAAAATCAATGGCCGCATAGCACGACAATGAATACTCTATGGACAGCTAATTAGTTTTACACATAACCCACATAACTGAGGGGTGAATTCCTACAAGGAAAAAATAACAAATTCCTTCACATTTGACTCTTCTAATATTAGTAGGTTATGCATTATTTAATAGTCTGCATTATTCCTCAAGAAAATGTAATTGTTACTGAATTTCAAATCAATATAAAATTTGTTCGTAGACAGCGAGATCCAATGTTACAAGACCTACTCATTTTTCAAATGCCAACTGAAAGGCATTCAATTATTTATGATGTGCATACAGGAAAGAAAATATGAAATCAATCAGCATGATCAAACACATGTTCCAAAAATGTATTAAAAGTATATGATACCATTGTTAAAGATCTGCAAAAAAACAAGTTATTTGTGATGGAAAAATATATACAAAATATACAGCACACCCAAGAGGGCAAAGAAACTACATTTACTGACTGAGAGGTGCTGCGTTCAAATATCTGGTTTGCAAAGCCAAGAAATAGAAAATAATAATTTTAAACATGTAAAGAATAGCCTGGAGAAAAGACAGAAAAGAAAATGGATGGAGGGCTAGCATGAATGGGTTAACAGGAGAGCAGATGAAATGTAAGGTGGTAGCTGATTGGCTAAGGTAGGGTAAAGGGAGGAGGGGAAAAAGAAAGGAGGTCCCTCCCCAGCGTCAGTGCGAGTGGAGGAGAAAGCTTCAACACACCATGGCATCCATGGACAAATTAATGGGGCAGCTGAGGGCCGTGGCGGCGGTGAATGGAGAGCGGTGGCTGCGGGATCAGGTAGCACAGGTCCTGGGGGAGAGGCCTGAACCAGCCTACACCGCGGGAAGGGAGCCGGCACGGGTGCCGCGGTCCCGCCCGCCGGATCAGTTCTCCCCAGATTCCCAGCACAGGACACAGCACCATGCTGCCAACACCACGTGCGTCACTCCCAAGTCCCCAGCGAAATGGCCAGTGGTACAGGAAGAGGGGGGCTCAGGGAGACACCAGGCCAGCAAGAGAAGATCGGCGGGGGGCCCACGGGAATGCCCGGGACACATGGCAGGCCCCCCATGCAGCAGGGCACGGAGCCTTCGGGCTCCGTCCCTGGCTCATCCGCAGCGGGGCGGTGGGTTCGGCGGGGGAAGAGCACAGTCACGGCCGCTGGGCCTTCTCATGCCTCGGCTGGCAGTCCCCAGTGCCGTGATACAGGAAGAGGAAAAAGGAGCAGCGGAGGCGCACTGGGGCAGCGGGAGGAAGTCGGTGCCAGGGGCCCGGGCAAGGCAACCAGCAAAACTGCCAGCGGGAGGAGGTGTGGTCGGCCAGGACGCAGTTCGCCAGAATCCAGGGAGGGATCACCTGGAGGATCTCCACAGGTGGCAGAAGACAGGATCGAGGAGCGATCAGAAAGAGGACTCCATGTCGGAGGAAGAAGAGCCGCACAGAATCCCGGCAGCGGTGGAGACGGGACCGTCGGCTGGTGGGACCTCTTCCAGGCAGCCCGGTACGTCTACCTTTAATTCGGGGTTCTTAGATAGGGCAGACAGGGAGGGGCTAGAGAGCGTGGGTGATAATGTGGGCCACAGGTCCTCCACCAGCGGGGGGCTCATCTGGCCACGTGGGTCCACGACCATGCCCCGGCGGACAGGGGATTACAGGGGTTCTTGGCAGGGCTGAAGGAATTAGTAGGCAGGTTTGAGCCTGGCAGCACCATGGCTGTTACGCCTGCAGCTCCATGTGTTCCCCCGGGGGAGGGGGGGCGGGGGATGCAGTGCCACCGGCAAAGTCTGGGACTGCAACTGCGACTCCTATGCCTGGGGGGGGGACACAGTGGTGGCGGAACCAACCACAGAAACCCTGAAGTCTACAGGGGGACAGACGGGGACAGCAGGGGATACGGGAAAAAAACAAGACTTGATCAGGTTGGCGGATGTGGCCAGGTGTGAAGTCTGTTTGTTTTGAGGGACCACTGGGAGCTCATTTAAAACAGGAGGTCAGGGAGAAGATTTGGGAGGGGGAATATGTTGAGATTTTTTCTCTACTACCCCTGGAAAAGTTTAATTTAAACAGGGTAAAACCGGAGGACAGCAAGGAGGGCGAAGAGAAGAGGAGATATAGACGTATACCGCGGACGTTCCAGAATTGGCTGCAGGCGTTCACGATCCTAGCCAGTGTGATAGGGAAAAAGAACCTGGAGCATTGCTCAGCGCTCTTCTGCTACTTTGATGCAGTAGGGGAAGCACATAGAATCTACGGGAGAGTAGCATGGCTGAGGTATGATGAGCAATTTCGTCAACGGGGGGCAATACGTCCGTCTTATGACGTTGGCGAGAGCACCAAACCATTTTTTTCAGGGTGGGGCCGGTAGCTCAGGGACTTCCGGATAATCGGTCACAAAGAAAAAGGGAGTTTGCTCAGGCTGTGGGGGAGCTCACCCGGTGACTCGGTGCTTCAAGCAAGGAAAAGGTAGGGCTGGTGAGTCTGCGAACAAGAGGGACGACGCTGGTGAAGGTGGAAAGGATGCGTCCCCCAAAGTCCAGGAACCTGCGTTCCGCGTTACAACATCCAGAAGTGGTTTCGGAGAAACTAAAGAAGGAGGTTGAGCTGGGGCGTATGGCAGGCCCTTTCCCAACCATACCAATTCCTGATTTAGTGATCTCGCCATTAGGGGTTGTTCCCAAAAAGGAGCCATCAAAATCCACCACCTTTCCTTCCCAAAAGTCGGTGAATGATGCTATTGATCCACGGATGTGTGCAGTTTCGTACACATCTTTTGATGCAGCGGTATTTTGGGTAAGGCGATATGGGCGAGGGGCTAAAATGGCAAAAACGGACATCGAGGCGGCATTTCGATTACTCCCCGTCCACCTGGACAGTTTTGGTAGTCGGAGACATCGCTGGCGGGAACTCCATCATCCACTATCTGGATGATTTTTTGTGTGTAGGCCCGGCCTCCTCCGAGGTCTGTGCGGTGCTATTGACAACGTTGGAACACATAGCAGAGCATTTTGGGATTCCATTGGCACCAGACAAGACGGAAGGGCCGACTACGGTGATCAGCTTTATGGGCATCATATTGGACTCAGAGGCAATGGAGTGTCGACTTCCTGAGGACAAGCTGAATTCGCTACAGGCGGAGATTCGGGGGATGGTAGGGCTACGCAAAGTCCAACTTAGGGCCCTTCAGTCGTATTAGGGAAGTTGAATTTCCCATGTCAGATAATCCCCATGGGGAGGGTCTTTAGCAGGAGACTGGCGGCCAGCACAGGCGGGGTGGAATCCCCAAAACACTTTGTGAGATTGACAAGGGAACATAGGGAAGACCAGCGGATATGGCACTTGTTCTTGGAACAATTCAACGGGGAATCCGCCCTGGATCCACGGGGTTTGGGGCCTTTTTCCAGGGCAGATGGAGTGCGGGCCCATGGCCAGATTCTTGGAAATCGGGGGGATTATTGAAGAACATGGTGCTCATGGAGCTATTTCCGGTGGTACTGGTGGTGGAGCTATGGGGCGAGTCCTTCAGGCATAATCTGTAATCTGGGTGTGGTCCAGGTCATAAACAAAGTGTCAGCAGCATCTCCGCCGGTGGTGTGATTGTTGAGACATTTGGTGTTAAGGTGCATGCAATTGAATATTTTTATACATGCGGTGCACCTACCGGGAGTTGAGAACGTCATTGCTGACGTGCTGTCTCGCTTTCAGTGGGATAAATTCCGGGAATTGGCACCTGCGGCAAACACGCACGGGGTCCCCTGTCCCTCGGGGCTATGGAAGATTGCCTTGGACGCGTCTCCGGCTGGATCAAATGGTCAGTGAGCGAGGCGACCTGGGCAGCGTACAGTAAAGTGTGGTCTGAATGGGAGTCACTGTGGACACAAGTAGGAGCTGGGGTTAGCATACAGGATCGTAGGCTGATGGTTATATACTTTGTTTCTCGAAATTTGGAAGAAGGGGTGTCTGTCTCTGCATTAGTAAAGAAGATTTTTGGTTTAAATTAAACAGGGTAACAGGATTTTACAAGGGATTTTTGGGTTAGACAGGCAGTGAAGGGGTACAGGAGAGGTCAGCAGGGCAAGGACAACAGACGCCCGGTGTCGTTTGAATTACTGGGCAGACTCTTTGAGCAGTTACGGATGATTTGTTTATCGCAGTACTAAGGGATTCTGTTTAAAACTGCGTTTGCGCTGGCGTTTTTTGGGGCATTTAGGATTGGAGAATTAGTCAGCCCTTCGACAAAAGGAGCAGGGGGTTTGGGGGTTGAGGAGGTCACCTGCAGTGAGGATAGGTTGGCTATGCAGGTGAAGAAGTCAAAGACGGATCAGGAAGGGAAGGGTAAAGATATACTGTTTTTTGCAAAACCAGGTTTTCCAATGTGCCCAGTTTCAACATTTAAGAGTTTTCTGGTGATACGTCCAGAAGGAAGGGGCTCCTTTTTAGTACATGAGAATGGAGAGTGGCTGTCGAGATTCCAATTTATATTGGTTTTCCGTAAATGCTTGAAGGCATTGGGCCTAGAAGGAATGAACTTTTCTTCATATTCCTTCAGGATAGGAGCAGCGACAGAAGCGGTGAGATGGGGTTTAGATGAGGAGTCGGTCAAAAGGATTGGTCGTGGGAGTTGAAAAGGTTTAGGTCCTATGTTAGGCCGGAGCTGTTGGAGATATAGAGCAGAGCGGTGATAGGGGTGGATGTCGGCATGGGTTTTTGTGTGTGAGGTTTTTGGATTTACTGTCATGTGGGTTTTGTTTTTATCTTCTTGCAGGTGACACACAGGGTTTGGTCTGGATAGTGGGTCACTCCTATGTCTGCTGGGGTGCGAGGAGGGGAGATGTGCGACCAGGGGGTAGACAATTGGGCATTTCCAGACGGGAGGCTTGCGTTCGGTGGTTGGGATTTCCAGGGATGCTCTGGAGCAGGATTGTGCCTGAAGTGCACCGTTTTGCAAGGTTAGATAGGCCCCCGGATATTTTAGTGTTACAAGATCTAGGTCTCAGGTCAAAACTGGACATCATGTGGGATATCAAGTTTGATTTTCTGCGTCTTCATGCGGCTTTCCCCAAGATGTTGATAGTGTGGTCGGATATGATTGCCAGGACCACATGGAGATTGGCAAGATCAGTGGAGAGGGTCAATAAGGCAAGGAAGAAAGTTAACCAGGAGAAATGTAAGGTGGTAGCTGATTGGCTGAGGTAGGGTAAAGGGAGGAAAAAGGAAGGAGGTCCCTCCCCAGCGTCAATGCGAGCGGAGGAGAAAGCTTCCCACCCTCCCTCCCTAGAATAGGTCTTGATTGTACGTTTTTAATATGTATTCCTTTACAGAGGTCTGTGCTGGGATGTCGTGGCAGTTGGCGGGTGTTGGTCGTTGCAGGTTAAGGCAGATACCCCCCCCCCCCCCCCCAGAGAAGGTGAAAAGGTGAATGCGGGACCCATCGGATATGGGCTCGTTGGTGGTATTCCATCTAACGATGATTTATATGGAATTTGGTGAAAGGGTGCACTGGGGTCAGTGGTTTGGTTGTCTCTGAGCTAGCATGTCAGCTGGAGGCCTAGTTTTTAGTTAAAGGTACCGAAGTGCAGGGTGGCGATCGTTTTGTTAATGGTGGGGGGGATGTCCTGCATAGACCAACGTGATCAGTTGACATTTAACAGATGTTTGTTTATTATATGTTAATTTAATGGTTTTTGTTAAAAAGGGGCTGCTACAGCCAATAATTAGAACCAGAAAGGTGTGGTCTCCTTTAATGGGAAAAAGTGGAAAAAAAAGGTATGGAGTGGGGTGACCGGGTTAGCAGAGATATGCAACATTTGATATACTATAGTCAAGAATAGCCCAGAGAAAAAGACAGAAAAGAAAACGGACGGAGGGCTAGCATGAATGGGTTAACAGGGGAGCCGATGAAATGTAAGGTGGTAGCTGATTGGCTGAGGTAGGGTAAAGGGAGGAAAAAGGAAGGAGGTCCCTCCCCAGCGTCAATGCGAGCGGAGGAGAAAGCTTCCCACCCTCCCTCCCTAGAATAGGTCTTGATTGTACGTTTTTAATATGTATTCCTTTACAGAGGTCTGTGCTGGGATGTCGTGGCAGTCGGCGGGTGTTGGTCGTTGCAGGTGAAGGCAGATACCCCCCCCCCCCCCCAGAGAAGGTGAAAAGGTGAATACGGGACCCATCGGATATGGGCTCGTTGGTGGTATTCCATCTAACGATGATTTATATGGAATTTGGTGAAAGGGTGCACTGCGGTCAGTGGTTTGGTTGTCTCTGAGCTAGCATGTCAGCTGGAGGCCTATTTTTTAGTTAAAGGTACCGAAGTGCAGGGTGGCGATCGTTTTGTTAATGGTGGGGGGGGGATGTCCTGCATAGACCAACGTGATCAGTTGACATTTAACAGATGTTTGTTTATTATATGTTAATTTAATGGTTTTTGTTAAAAAGGGGCTGCTACGGCCAATAATTACTCCAGAAAGATGTGGTCTCCTTTAATGGGAAAAGGGGGGGAAAAAGGTATGGAGTGGGGTGTGTCATGGAAAATTTTATTAATGTATGTTGTCAGATGCCCCCCAGTGTCGGTTTTGCTGTAATGCGCTCATCTGAGCGCATTCGCACATAAAGACGTTGGCGGAAGACCATTGGCTGCTTAAACCTTCCTATGGACACTACAGACGTGTTTGCTGGTTTAAGGAAGTTCATTTGTGCCTCATCGGGAGACTGGCCACTTCCCGGTGACGGCATTAATAGCTTCAAGCGAACCTCTCTGTGTACACTGGAACTTTAGCATAACGATATAAATATTATGGCCCACAGAGCCATGGCTTTATATCGTTCGTTGTCATTGAAAGCAGTTAGACAGTTTGGACATCACTGCTTAGTCTGTTTGAATGTATACATCTGTGATTGGTTATTTTGAAGGAAAACAATTGTCCCTGTATTGTAATACCATTGTATTGTATTTCCTTATATGGTCATTCACATCCTGTGTGAATGAGATGAGGCCACATCCTTTGTGGGAGGGGTTTAGCTGTTGGAGGCAAACCCCTGAGGGTGTGGCTTGGAATGTTTTCTAAATAAAGGAGTTCACTGAGCTGGGACAGGGGGAATGATGCTGACTGAGGCTGAGATGAACATGTAAGAATACTTGCTGTTGATGGCTGTTTACTGGGCAATGGGAAACCAGGGGCTTAGATGGAAAGCAGCCAGACTGAGGTGGTGATGTATGCAATGCTTGGCTGGTGATGTATGAATGCTTGAATTAGGGGGGCTGAGGTAAGGATGTATGGATGGATGAGGGGGTTGGGAGTTTAATGGCTAAAGGTAAGGTATTATATCATTAAGACGGAAAGTGTTATTATATTAGAAAAAGGAAATATGGCTGTGTGCTATACAGACAGTCAGAATTTTCCCGGACAGATGGCCGGGTTAGTAGAGGAACGCAACATCTGTTATACTATAGTCATGAGTTTAGCCAGATATTTTGCTAAATATTTAAAAAAAACTGAAGGTTTAGGTCTTCATTAATGTAGCCTGGAAGGAAAACTCCAGGGTACCCCAGTTTTATTATGCTTTTTTCTATAAGCCCCAAATCTCTGCAGCACAATTACCAGTACCTTTGGGCTTAATCTTGAAGATTTTAATCTTAAAGGATACCTGAACTGAGGGAATGCGCCATGTCCTTATAACAATGCTAGTTGGCTGATTGTCACGCTGATCCAATGACCTCAACACTTTCTGAGTCACTGATACAAAACTTGCAACATACTTGTTCCAGGTCAGTGACTCAGAACTTATTAAAAGCAATGGTTGCAAGGCAACTAGCATTTTTAGATAAAGGTTAAAAATAAAAATATTAAAGTTTTACCCAGGCTCAACCATTATATTTTATATCCAGAAGCTGCATTCTGGTGCTCTGGCCAGGGTGTTCTGTTGGAAGGACAACAGCATGCAATGTTAAAACGTAACTTTAGTAATTTTTTCAACTTTCCTTCTATTAAATCTTCTGCCCTTGTTGTTTTAACTTTAGATAGTAAAACATTTATCATGCTCTCTCTCACTCTCATGAGAGTTTGCCAGGAAGGGATGGCTGCAGAGCTGGATGTGTGCCTCTGTGTGTGTCTGTTTAAATCCAGGAAGTGAACAGGCGGCAGCTTCAGCTGCCCACAGTTAAAATGGCTGCAGCCAGACTTGGTGGAGTGGAGGGAGATTTCTGCAACATATTTGGCGAGTACAGAATCACAGTATGTATAAAATAATAAGCACCGTGGTTGGAGGGAAGCTTCAGAATGGCAAAGATCTTTTTATTACGAATTATATGAGCAGACTGCAGTTCCTCTTTAAGTACTGTGAACTATATACTGTATGCTTTATACTTATCTATGCAGCAGGAGGCGCTGTAGTATTTTAGTCTTATAGTATGTATTCCATGATATAACAGAATGTATTGTCTATTTATGTTCAATGCACTTTGTTGTTCCTGTTTCCAGTTTCTCATGCTGTAAGACATGCTCTGATATTCCTCCATGAAAGTAAGGGTATTGCTGTATACAAGAAGCTTCCAGTCCCTTATATCAATACCCTGCTAACAGATTATGGACCCAGAGCAACCAGCAGGCACCCAGTCACCCAGCAGGTATTGGATCAAACAATTCTGCAAGTCAGTGAGTACTGTATAAAAGCTACTGAAAGATGGCAAGTGGTTTAGATGTGAAGTTTGCAATAGCAAAGCAGAACAATGCCAAATTACCAGCTGTAGAAGTTTAAACTAGAAATGTTTCTCAGCAAGAATGACTTGTGGCAATTTTAAAAAAAAAGACCCACAAAGGGGGAAAAGGGGGAAATGGGGAAAAAAAAAACAACCCGGCAAAGGGTCCATAGTGGAAGATGAACAGGGTTAAACCACATAAAAAACAGAGAAAAAAGCCAAAGGTATTTGGGCTTTTATTACAAAAACGCATGAAGGGGTTTAAGCTAAACGAGCGAGTTATTTTTACTAAGAAAGCTAAATAAGATGAGACCAAAAAAGGGCCCGCAAATGTGTAACCACAAAGAAAACTAAGTTTAAAACATGAAACAGCTACACCCTTTGGAGAGGGGGAACAAAGATAACCATAAGGTGCCCCCTCTGCAAACCTTTAAGAGACATATAAATGCTCTTTTTAACCCCTTTAGCAACCGACCCGGGCAGGAACTAACACTTGGGAAAATGCAAAGGGGGAAATTTTAAATTTTTTTAAAAAACAAAGGAAAGAAAAAACACACTGTGATACAAAGCCTTAAGAAATTAAAAAAGGCACCAAAACACAAAAAAGCAAAGCCTGTTTTCCCCTGTAAAAGGGCTTTGGCACTTAGAAAAAGGGCCCGTTTTTATCTGGAAACCGAACAGCAAAAGCTGGGCTATCCAAAAAAGAAAGAGTCAAAGGGAACCACAATAAACTGGGAACAAAATCATGGAGTGGGGCCTTTAAATAATACAGAGCGGCAAGCCAAATGGCTGGTGCATAGACTCAGGTGCGAAAAAGCCACATGCCTACAATAAACCTCTTTTACAAACAAAGATTAAAAGTTCAAGAGAACATTTTCCAACAAAAAGGAAAAGCATCACTTCAGAAGGTAAGCCCGGCTTTTTTTTTAATTCTTTTCCCCGCGGGGGGTGGGTTTCCCCGCTAAAGGCCCCCCATCCCCCTTTTGTGAAAAATTTCAAACAACAAACCCCATTAAGTTCCTTTAAAAGGAAATTCCTTGAATTTTCCCCCAAAACTAAAACCCCGCCACATTAAAAAGTCCTTCAAACCACCAAAACAAAACACAATTAAGGTTCCCGGGGTGGGGCACAAATTCACAAAAAAACTTTCCCCGGACATAAAAAAGAAGGGAAGAAATATTTTTAAAATGACCTTGCAAATGCACATTAAAGGAAAAGCTGGGGAAAAACCAAAACCAATGGCTCCCTTAAAAAGGCATCTCAAAGAAAAATTTTTAAAATAGCCCTTCAAAGTGACATGTGGCCCAAAGAAAAAAGAAGCCAAAAGACCACCCTTTTTTTATTTTCCCCTTCCAAGGAAAAAAAAATGAAAAACAAAAAACCCCCCCCCTTTCCCGGCCTTTCCCAAACCAAAACGAAACCAAGGAAAAACCCCACAAAAGGGGGGAATAACTAACGAACTTTCCAAAGGGAAAAATATTCCAAAAAACCACAATTAAAATTTAAAAAAATGGGGGGGAAAAAAAAGGAAAAAGAAACCCCTAGAAAACCAAGAGTTCGTTGCCATGTCTATCAACAAATTCCAACGCAAACCAGGAATAATACACACCGACAATGGGGGACAATACATAAGCAAAGAAGTGGCTTCCTACCTGAAGAGACAAGGAATAGTACACCAGGCAACCACACCATACACTCCTAAACAAAATGGTGAAGCAGAAAGGAAATATCGCACTCTTATAGAAATGGCCAGGTGCATGTTGTCAGTTGCAAACCTACCTCACAAGTACTTGGGAGAAGCAGTCATGACTGCAACCTACCTACAGAACAGACTACTTCCAAATGTGGCATGGATCAAAGCTTGGCATAGGGCACATCAGAGTGTTTGGATGTAAAGCATATACTTATATTCCAACTGAAAAGCGATCCAAGCTGGAGAACAGAGCCATAGAGGGCATTCTAGTAGGATACAGCGAGTAAACTAAGGGTTGCAGAATCCTACACCCAAAGACTGACAAAGTGACAATAAGCCGTAGTGTTTATTTTGATGAGAGCCCATCACCAGAAACACAGATCCCTGAAAGCTGTGAAGTGAATATGCCAAGCAAACCAGAAAAAAAAGGTTGATAAAAGGGAACCTGTGCAGGAATCAGAACAAGAGGTGGAACTCACAATGCCTAAACCAAGTTCCCCACCAGATCTTGCTGAATTGACCGAAGACTCAGACTACAAAGGGGATACCACCCCACAAGCTGTCATGCACTGTCAAAACACACAGAATACTTCAACTAACATCCTGAGAAGACATAGAAGAACTGGCAAAATGTGAAGCCAATAAAGGCAGCAGAAGAAGAATTAAAGTCACTTCAAGAAAAAAAAAAACTTGGGCACCCACAGAGCTCCCTTCTAACCGCAAAACTAGAGGAAGTAAATTAACTTTTCAAAGTAAAGTCAGATGCAGAAGGGAATAGGTTTTGATCAAGAAGGGAATTACAATCAGATCACAAGCTGAAAGAAAAATTTGAAATCAAAGAGCTAGGGAACATTAGCTACTATCTGGGAATCCAAATAGAGAGAGAAGAAGATGGATGTTATCTTCTCAACCAATCTCAGAAAATCTTCAAAATCTTGGAACAATTCCATATGCAAGATGCAAAGGAAGTGAAAACTCCTATGGAACCAGGCTCAAAAGATCAATGAAGCAGAAAACTTGCTACCCAACAATGATATGTATCGCAGAGCAATTGGTAAGCTGCTATATGTTGCCACTGTGACAAGGAAAGTCTCAGCTCCCTGTCAGCGTGACTGGAAAGCAAAAAAAAAGAGTGATGCAATACCTCAAAGGAACAATTCATATGAAGTTACGGTTACCAGCAACATCCAATCCAAAACTGGTCGGATATGTGAATGCTGATTGGGGCGGGGACTGTACAGACCGCAAATCCACAAGTGGATTCATCTTCCAGTATAAGGAAGGAACCATAAGTTGGTGTAGTCAAAAGCAATCAACTCTATCTTCAACTGAAGCAGAGTACATTGCAGCAGAAGAAGCTGAAAATAATTTGACAAGCACATGCTGTTGAGAAGGGGTGTAGAAGGCAACAGCATGTAATGTAAAGTACTGTGAACTATATACTGTAAGCATTATACTTACCTT
>CM053027.1:385788185-385809816 GCA_028564925.1 Lithobates sylvaticus | reverse complement strand
TTTTGGGGCTCGGATGGCCAGAGAAGATCCTGCCTCCTCCTGATTGTTACAGGAGGTCGGTGAGGTCGTAGACCAGCATGGATAGGGAGTGATGTTGCTGCAAGCACCTATTGCTCAGGTAAAGGAGCGACCTCGCATCATCGTCGCGGCAGTGAGCAGACCTGATATATGTGGAATGGATATATCAAGTGCCGTTGACACTGGAGGAAGCTGAAAGCTTGCTGCAGGAAATTATCGGCCCTGGTGAGATGTTGTCTTAATCATGTGTCACCAAGCTGAGGTTTGTTTTCCTGATCCAGGGAGATGAAGATGATCTGTGTTGAACAATGCTTACCATGCGAGTAAATGTACGCGCTTACACTTTTTTGGGAGCTGTCCTTTTAGCCGTTATGTTATCGTGTCATGTTTGTTCTCTGTGCCATAAGCAAGATCTACTGGGGCACTGTTGTGTGAGGCTTTGTTAGTGGAGCACGCTCTTGCAGAGACCAGGATAATTCTTGACGCTGTTGGATACCGAATCGTACACAATACGGAGTGGCAAGACAGAGTATGGGACTTGAGTTCCCTTATGTGCCAAGGGAGTATAGTGCCATGGACAATTGTGTAGAGACAAATCGGACGTATTCGAGTAAGAAGTGGTATGCGGAGGAGGGTTGGGACTTACTTAAGGTCCCTAAGCCACTGCGGAAGAAGGTCTGTTCTCCCGAGGAAATGTTAGCGAATTGAGGAGCGATTAAGGTTTGTTGGGCTTGTGTAAGCATTGGAGCTATGTGGCGACACATAGCCACCAGCTACTGTGAATAAGAAATCTTGTTAGCGATGGCTAAAGATAGTGCTGTTTATTCTATCACCTCTTTTTTATGGGACCTCGAACTGCGGTAAGGATGTTGTTCTTCCTGACCCGCGGTTCTAGTGAACTGTTCCTGAAGTAAATTCATATGCTGTTGTCTTTAGGAAAAGAAAACTTTCATGTGTCTTCAGCTGCAGTAAAAAAAAATGGTGGTCGTTTTATTCTTTTTAAGTTTGACTGTAGCTGTGGGTAGATACCACAGTTTGTCGCTATGAGAACGTGCTGTCCATTATCGACAGGCTTTTAAGCCACAGCGTTCAGGTTACATGACTATAGACACCATAGAGATTACAGTTACAGCGGCTCTCATCGGTGGTGTGAGTCGTGCCTAAAAAAAAAAAAAGAGGAGAAAAAGAACAATAATAATGATACTGTCTGGGTGCAGTAATTCGGAAATGTATGACAAATTATTTTGAGGGAGAAAGCTTCACCGACTGCCAGAGGTGATTGCTTTGTTCTCAAAAACTGGATGTATAGTGATAATGTATTGGTTTGGAATGCTGTGTTTCTTTTTCAGGATTGCATTGAGTTCTACTTGTTAAGCTCCTCAGAGATTAGGGTGGGTTAGTCAGTTTTAGTCTGGGTGGTAACATGTACAGTACTTAAATGTGTATTTGCAAGATGCAAAGTGTTTACATGTGTTCCCTTCCTTTTCATCTTTCCATTCAGCCACCCGCATACGGGTTTTTGCCGTTAGTTAGGTTAGGATTTATTTTGCATCTGGCTTGTTGCCTAGACGATGAGGACAGTTCGTCGTAAAATGAACTGGGGGGTGATGTGTAGCGGCGACACTTTTTACAAGGTGTCCGCTATGTGGAAATTTAGTTTTGTTTCTCAGAACAGTAATGGGGTTCTGAGGGTTAATTGCTGCAGGTTAACTTTGGCATCAGTATTT
Organism: Lithobates sylvaticus; assembly: GCA_028564925.1. Lineage (NCBI taxonomy): Eukaryota > Metazoa > Chordata > Amphibia > Anura > Ranidae > Lithobates > Lithobates sylvaticus. The sequence continues at coordinate 385,808,071 of CM053027.1, read as the reverse complement.
TGGCTGGGCTGTACTAGGGTTCTGCCTGGTCATGGGTACAGTAAGGTACACATGACAGGCCCAGAACCAGGCCTGGTTGGACGGTTTTGGGTATCAGCATTCCCCGGAGCCAATCAGTGGGTGCGTCTGGCCCCGCTGAGGAGTCTGGGGAAGGGTACTTAAGGTGCTGAAGTCACATGTTCGGGGTTCGGCCGGAGCTGCCTGTTCCTGAATCTGGTCCTGGGTAGCCCCGCGAGGGGTCCCGGGCCCGGGAGCGTTTGCCGTCCCGCAACATGGTCAGTTTGACTAGCCCCATAGACCCGCTTGGTCTGGGGCAAGGATCCATCTGTTCCCGATTCGCGGAACCGGCTGGTCCGAGGCGCAGTAACTGAGGGAGGATTCAAGGTGTCCGTGTGCTCTCAACTTGGAGGGGCATCGCAGCTCGTGTAAGCGACGGGGGAGGACTCTTCGGAGGAGGGCCAACAAGCTGGCATCCCAAGAAGTGCCTGGTTGCTGGGTTGTTAAGGACACTAACGAATCCACAGTTTCGCAGTACTGCCAAGGAGACAGAAAACGTTCCAGGTACTGAGAAAAGGTTCCTATTCATTCTCGGTTGAGAACTTTATTCATGATCAGAGACTTTGCAAGTTCCGGATTAAAGTGCTGACTGCCATAATCTCTGGCTAGAGATTTTGTTCAGCTTTGAAGCGCCCAGCTGCGAGTGGCTACTCTCTGGGTTTTTTGTGTTAGAGACTTCTATGTCGGCAGTTCAAGGTGCCTGAGTTTCATTTCCTTGCCCTCTGTTCTCCCATACGAGACTGTGTTTGTTGGATGTTACCCCTGCAAATAAAAAACCTTTCAAAAGGACTTTTATGGTGTCAGCGTCCGAAGTTCGTTGGGTACTAACCCTGGGAACCCCTAGACCTGGAGAACAAGCCAAGCGGAGGTAACCGGTAAGCCCAAAAGTCAAGGCCGCCCCATTGAGGTTATGGCCGCTACAAACAAGATACACAAGGTTTAATTTGGATCAAGAAGGTAGCATGTCCAGCATTTACATTGTCATTTCCACAGGTGTGATGGCTGAGAGCAAATTGGCTTGCATGAAGGGAGTGAAAGTGTCCAGAACAATCGTTATTTTAAAGTTGGACATGTAATGGCAACATTTTTTAGCTCTGCAACATAAGAGTATGCCTAACTGGATTTACAAACAATATGGGGTTCACATAGGAGACTGGCCTCGTTGTAGGAGAGACATGAAATACCGCCAAAAAAAAAAAAATGTCTGATCAGACCAAAGTATCTGATAGAACCTGCTCCTAAGTGGAAAATTGAAAATGTTGACTGTTACAACAGTTAAATGTGCAATATGTCTACAATTCACTTGGAGCCAATTGTGATCCATTTTAAAGCGGTTCTGCACCCATTTCATTTAGTAAATCTCTTTGCCTTCCAAATCAGGCAAAGAGTACTAAATGAAATGTTTTTTTTTTTTTTTTTTTTTTACTTACTTGTAATTGAAGACTTCCGGTCTTCTCTCTCTGCGGCGGCGGGCGGGGGTCTCTGCGTCGATCGTCGTCACGCCGCACTGTCTCCTGGGATCTGGTGTCATTGATCCCAGGAGTCAGTGCGGGCATCTTCCGAAAATCTCGCGAGATTTCGGCCACATCTTCCGAAATCTCCCGAGATTTCGGCCACATCTGCCGAAATCTCGTGAGATGTCGGCAGATGTGCCGTTACTGCGCACGCGCGAGTAACGGCGGTGCATGCTGGGCCATCTAACAGTGCCTGTGGGGTTTCACATGCCCACAGGCAAGATGGCCCCCAGCAGACAAAGAAGAAGACAAGAAGAATGCTTTAGCGATCGGATGAAAACCGGCGGCGATCGAGATGGAAGATGGAACAGGTAAGTCCCCCTAATTAAAGGTATGCATACTTGGCATATTATTTCTATCCTAAAAAAAAAAAATGTTTTTTACAGAGTGCAGAACCGCTTTAAATGTGACTTTTTTGCACTTAAAGTTATGGCTCAATTACATAATAGCCCAAAGTCACAGCTGGAGTTGTTGCTGTGCTATTTGGTTCACATGGAAGGTCCTGTCATCTTCTATGGTCAGTGGAGCCAGATCACTTTAGAACTTTCATTGGACCTCCTATGTGATACAAAGCTGAGCCCTCCCCGCCCAGGATCTTGTGTTAGTTGGCCTATACTTCTGAGATATGTATGTCCAAAGTGGAAGCAGTCCAAGGAACATGCCTTGTGGAAGGTACAGTCTCACCTAGGCAAGTTGCGAGCAGGGGCTCCAGGTGGCCGCATCCTTTAACTCCTACGAATTTAAGCAGCAAATAAGGGGGTAGGTTAACGATGTTCAAGTAGTGCATAAGTACTGGGAATGGTCATTGTAAGCTGTGGTCGTATTTCCAGAGGAGTGGGCCGTGAGTTGTCCACTTTAAATAAACAAGCAGGAACCAGTCCCTTGGGTATATGCAGCGGGTAAAATAGTATTGAACACGTCACCATTTTTTCTTATAGGTAAATACGATTCTAAGGTGCTAACTTGACATCGAAATGATTTTCAAACCACATGTCTCCAGTACCCACTCATGCATTCCATACATACAAAGAACCAAACAAAGGAAGTTGCAAGAAATTATCGGTATTGTGTATCTAAAAATTGGGAATGACACAGACCGGATAAAAGTATTGAACAAACTTATGAAGGGAAAGAGAGTGTGCAAAAAGGCTCCAGTGAAAGCAAAGGAGAACCAGCTGAGAATCATATCAGTAATTAGAAAGCAGATCCTGCCACTTCGCACTTGCCCCCTTGCTCAGTGCAAATTAATATCAGCTGGTTCAGTCTCAAGTTGATGGCTCTTTCAAAAATGGTGGCATCATTACTAAAGGTGGTCCACACAAGAAAATCTCATGATGGGTAAAAGTCAAAAGAGCTCGCTCTCTAAGCTACCTTTGCAACCTTATTGTTGCCAAAACTTACTGCTGGCATTGGTACAGAAGGATTTCTAAACTCTGATGTTTCCAAGTGAGCACTGTTGGGGCCATAATCCCGGAAGTGGGAAAAGAATCATAATTTCACCATAAACCGGCCACGACCAGGTGCTGGCCATTCGCAAGATTTCTGGCAGAGGAGTGAAAAGATGTATCAGAGAGAGTTGGCCAAGAGCCAAGGACCACTTGGTGGAGAGATTAGAAAATGGTATTAGCAGGTAAATTGTTTCAAAGAAAACAATAAGTAATGCACTCAACCACCATGGCCTGTATGCACGCTCACCACGCAGACTACAATTGCTGAAGAAAAAAGCATGTTGAAGTTCGTTTTAAAGTTTGCTGCAAAACATTTTAGACATAGCATGTGAAATACTGGGAGAAAGATAGTCTGGTCAGTTGAGACGAAAATTGAACTCTTTGGATGCTATTACCATCATGTTTATGAGGTCCAATATGATGGCCACTGCACAATCACCCCAAAGATACACCATATACCAACAGTGAAGTTTGGAGGTGGTAACTATTCATGTTAAAAAAAAAAATGGCGTAGGGTCCCCCTCAAATCCATACCAGACCCTTGAGGTCTGGGATGGATTTTAAGGGGAACCCCAGCCAAAAAAATGTCGTGGGGTCCCCCTCAAAATCCATACCAGACCCTTATCCGAGCACGCAACCTGGCAGGCCGCAGGAAAAGAGGGGGGGACGAGAGCGCCCCCCCCTCCCGCCTGAACCATACCAGGCCACATGCCCTCAACATTGGGAGGATGCTTTGGGGGTCTGAGACCCCCAAAGCACCTTGTCCCCATGTTGATTAGGACAAGGGCCTCTTCCCCACAACCCTGGCCGGTGGTTGTGGGGGTCTGCGGGCGGGGGGCTTATCGGAATCTGGAAGCCCCCTTTAACAAGGGGACCCCCAGATCCCGCCCCCCCTGTGTGAAATGGTAAGGGGGTACAAAAGTACCCCTACCATTTCACCAAAAAAGTGTCAAAAATTTGAAAAATGACAGGAGGCGGTCTTTGACAATTCCTTTTTTTTAAATCTTCTTTCTTCTTTCTTCATCCTTCGGTTTCTTCATCTTCTCCTTCCGTCATCTTCTTCCATCTTCTTCTTCCATTTTCTTCTTCCTCCGATCCGCTTCTTCTTGCACTGGTCTTCTCGTCCTTCTTGTCCGGCATCTTCTTCCATCTTCTTCTATCCATCCCAGACCTGAAGGGCCTGGTTATTGAATTTGGGGGGACCCCACGCTTTTTTTTTTTTAAATTTTTTTTTATTTTTTATCAATGACTTTTTTTTTTTATGAATGACTTTCAATGAATGACTGTTCTCTGTGTTACGGGAGCCGTCAATACATTAGCCGCGAGTGATTTTAAATAGCTTTCTTTCCTGAAAAAATGACACTTTTTGCAGGGACAGTTCTAAGCACAGGAAACATGCGCCCCTTTACATGCATACTATAGACACCCCCCCAGGTACGAAATTTAAAGGAATATTACACTTTTATTGTTTCAATTTAAGCATTATTAAAATCACTGCTGAAAAAACGGCAGTTTTTAAAAAAAAAATTTGAATAAAACAGGGGGTAAAAAAATAAGTATTGAACATGTCACAATTTTTCTAGGTAAATACATTTTGAAAGGTGCTATTGACATGAAATTTTTAACACATGTCGGTAGCAACCCATGCAATACATACATACAAAGAAACCAAAACAAATAAGTTCAGAAATTAAGTTATGTGTAATAAAATGGAATGACACGGGAAATAAATATTGCAAAAGTACTGAAATGTATTTAATAATTCGTACAAAATCCTTTGTTGGTAATGACAGCTTCAAGACGCCTACTGTATGGAGAACCTAGTTGCGTGCATTGTTCAGGTGTGATTTTGGTCCATTCTTCCACACAAACAGTCTTCAAATATTGAAGGTTCTGTGGGTCTCTTCTATGAACTCTGATCTTTAGTTCTTTCCATAGATTTTCTATTGGATTAATGTCAGGTGATTGGCTGAACCATTCTAACAGCTTTATTTTCTTTCTTCGAAACCAATTGAGGAGTTTTCTTGGCTTTGTGTTTGGGATCCTTGTCTTGCTGAAATGTCCACCCTTGTTTCATCTTCATCATCCTGGTAGGCTGGCAGCAGATTTTTTATCAAGATTGTCTTGGTACATTTTTCCATTCATCTTTCCTTTAATGATATGCCAGTACCATATGCTGAAAAATAGCCCCACACCATGATGTTCCCACCTCCAAACTTCACTGTTGGTATGGTGTTTTTGGGGTGATGTGCAGTATCATTTGACCTCTAAACATGGTGGCATCCACAGAGTTCAATTTTGGTCTCATCTGACCAGACTGTATTCTCCCATTATTTCACAGGCTTGTCTAAATGTTGTGCAGCAAACTTTGAACAAGCTTCAACATGCTTTTTCTTCAGCAATGGAGTCTTGCGTGGTGAGCTTGCATACAGGCCATGGTGGTTGAGTGCATTACTTATTGTTTTCTTTGAAACAATTGTACATTTGTAATTGTACAGTGGTCCTTGGCTCTTGGCCAACTCTTCTGATTTTTTCAATCCTCTGTCAGAAATCTGATCGTGGCCGGTTTATGGGGAAATTATGTTCATTCCACTTTTGGATTATGGCCCCAACAGTGCTCACTGGAACATTCAGAAGTTTAGAAATCCTTCTGTAACCAATGCCATCAGTATGTTTTGCAACAATAAGGCTGCAAAGGTCTAGAGAGAGCTCTTTGCTTTTACCCATCATGAGATGTTTCTTGTGTGACACCATGGTAATGAGACCCATTTGTATAGGCCATTACTTGCGACTTAACCAGCTGATATTATTTTCACTGACAAGGGGCAGGATTGCTTTCTAATTACTGATAGATTTCAGCTGGTGTTTTGGCTTTCCATGCCTTTTTGCACCTCCCTTTCCTCATGTGTTTAATACTTTATCCCTGTATCATTCCATTTTATTACACATAACATAATTTCTGAACTTCTTTGTTTTGATTTCTTTGTATGTATGGATTGCATGGACTGTTACCAACATGTGGTGAAAATGTCATGTCAGTAGCACCTCTAGAAATATATTTACCTAGAAAAATGGTGAGATATACAGAAGCCTGGGGCTTTGTACTACTAGGGATGAGTTTAGGATCTTAGCCACTTGTTTACAAACAGAACAAAGCTGCTGGGATTTGTAATTTTGCCAGCAATTTAAAGTACACGTGTTGCTGTTGTAGACATTGCACAGTCAGGGTCATCATATTTTCAATCTTTCACTTTAAGCAGGACTACAATCTCTGCTCCAGACATTTTTAATTTTTTTTGCTGTATTTCATGTCCCCCCAGGGCAGTGTCCAGTCCCTATCCCATTTATTTGATAATATCTTGCCTATTAGCCTAGAAAATGGCCATTACTATTTTTTTAACAATAAATTGTTATTAAACCCAGGACTCTACATTCACTATATTTGCTCTCCCAGAGTACACAAAACATGGAAATTCAGTTATAGGGAAATTGTATGGTATTTTTAAGGCGCAAAATAAGGTACAGTGATCTCGAAAGTTGTATTTAAATAAAAAATTGGGGCGGCCTTGACTTTTGGGCTAACCGGTTACCTCCGCTTGGCTTGTTCTTCCATGTCTAGGGGTTCCCAGGGTTAGTACCCAAGAACTTCGGACGCTGACACCATAAGTCCTTTTGAAAGGTTTTTATTTGCAGGGGTAACATCCAACAAACACAGTCTCGTATGGGAACAGAGGGCAAGGGTGAAACTCAGGCACCTTGAACTGCCGACCCTTAGAAGGTCTCTAATGCAAAAAACCCAGAGAGTGGCCACTCGCAGCTGGGTGCTTCAAAGCTGAGCAATCTCTAGCCAGAGATTATGACAATCAGCACTTAGATCCGGAACTTGCAAAATCTCTGATCATGAATAAAGTCTCAACCAAGAATGAATTAGGAACCTTTTCTCAGTACCTGAAACGTTTTCTGTCTCCTTGGCAGTACTGCGAAACTGTGGATTCGTTAATGTCCTTAACAACCCAGCAACCAGGCACTTCTTGGGATGCCAGCTTGTTGGCCCTCCTCCGAAGAGTCCTCCCCCGGTCGCTTACACGAGCTGCGATGCCCCTCCAAGTTGAGAGCACACCCGGACACCTTGAATCCTCCCTCAGTCACAGTGCGACTTCAAAGTCGCGCGATTTTGCCGCGATTCCCGGCCGCAATTTTGCCGTGATTTTGCAGCGATTTCAAAGAATGCCTGTGTAAGTGGCATCGAAATCGGACCAAAGTAGTGCAGGGACTACTTTGAAGTCGGAACCACTTGAAGTCGTACTAATATGAATGGCTGTCTTTGAAAATCCTGGGGAACGACTTGTCCCACGATTTGGGTCTGCTCTGTTTCCACTACTGCGAGTTGTTGTGCGACTTCACACATGTGAGTCAAGTCAAAACCCATGTATTTCAATGGTCCTCATTCTAATTGGTGCGACTCAAGTTGCAGCAACTCCCAAAAAGTTTTTTGTACTAATTTGTTCCGACTTCGGTGTGACTTGTTCTCACCGGTCGCATGACATTGCATTAAAAAAAATCGCATTGCAAAGACGCACTGTAAATCGCGCGACTTTGGGGTTGAAATAGTGGAAACAGAGGCTAAAGGTCTTTTCACACTGGTGCGTTGCTTTTGTTTTTCACACATTGCGTTACGCACCACAGTGCATAGATTGTTCACATCTGTGTGCTGTGGTGTGTTACAATTTAAGTGCCCTGCAAAACTGTTATGCCACATAGACACGGTCGAACTTTCCGGCAGAAAAAGTCTTCTTTTCATCGGATATTCCGATCGTGTGTGGGCCTCATCGGACTTTTTAGAAAGAGAACATGTTTTAAATATTTCCGACTGAATCAATGCCTATCGGGAAGACCGCTTGTCTGTATGCTGTTCCGATGGACCAAAAACGACGCATGCTCTGAAGCAAGTATGAGACGACAGCTATTGGCTACTGGCTATTGAACTTCCTTTTTCTAGTCTCGTCATACGTGTTGTACGTCATCGTGTTCTAGATGGTCGGACTTTGGTGTGATCGCGTGTAGGCAAGACAGTTTCAGCGGAACTCCATCGGAAAAACCGCCAGAGTTTATTCCGACGGAAAAAACGGTTGTGTGTATGCGGCATTAGTGCATCGGGATATTATTTAAAGTGAATGGCAAAGCAACACACTGCACTGCAGTAAACATGTTGCCTTGTGATTTTGGTAAAGCACTGAGTGCAATAAGGCAAAAACAGGTGTGAAAGGGCTCTAAAACAAGCCCTCATTCATCTCTCTATCTATAAGCATTTTGGAGAAAATGTATTTTCAAAGCTACAACACATGTAAGAGCCTGCCAGCCATTTAAAGAAAACAACACAAACAAGTGTTTCTAATGGTGGCCACACATGCTTCAATTTTTTTTTTTTTATCCGCTGTGCGATTTGGTCAAATCTATCAAATCCACAGACAATAGCCATAGCTCAGTTCCATCAAACTTAGTTGATCAGCCAGGGCAGAAAATCTATCCCTCGGCTGTCGGGTGCTGCCGCCGTAATTTTCGGTAAGACCCCTTTCACACTGCCAGCATTTTTTAGGCGCTACAGCGCTAAAAATAGTGCCTGTATAGCGCCTGAAAAAAGCGGCTCCATTCACTCCAGTGTGAAAGCCCGAGGGATTTCACACTGGAGCGGTGCGCTGGCAGGGCATCACAAAAAGTCCTGCCAGCAGCTTCTTTGGAGCGGTGAACTCATCACTCCTCCACATTGAAATCAATGGGGAAGCGCTGCGTTTTGCAGGCGGATTTAAACCCTTTTAGACCGCTAGAGGGGGGTTAAACCTCCCCGCTAGCGGCCGAATAGATGGTAAAGCTGACGCCCTAGGTGGCGCGGTGTGAAAGGGCTCTAAGGGAATCAGGGAGTGAAGCCTTGAGGGTTGCACTGCGCTATCCCACTGGTCCCTGCAGGGGGGGGGAGGCGCCGGAAGTGGCGTAGATACCTGCGGGTGGCTCGGGTATCTATGCCCGGAAGTAGGAGCAAAATACCTGTATTAGACAGGTATCTAGAGAGCCGGTGCTGTCATGCACAGCGCTGGATCGCAGTGCGGATCAGGTAACTATTAGTGGGGGCTTTGGGGGGGGGAGCTGGATACAGAAGTTTGTTTATCTTCATGCATAGGTGTTTTGACTCAAGTACATGACCAAAAGGGACATATAGGGATTTTACGACCTGGAAATCTATTTATCCCTTGCATTGATTCAGACACTTTAACTCAATAAATAAACTCACATGTTGAGGAAATCAGACAATGAAAGTCTTTTGAATGTTCAGTTTAATGGAGGATACTCATAGGTAGAAACCCGTTATTGCTGTAAGCCACATGGAAAATGTCTACACCATAACAGGAAACAGTAGAATGATTCCAGAGCGAAGGAAGGGGAGGGGATATACACAAGTACGGTGAGAGAAAGAGCTCAGCTTAGACAGCACAAAACACCTAAACCACCTCAATACTGAGCACGTTTACCCCTTTCTGCCCAGGCCAATTTTCAGCTTTCAGTGTTGTCGTATTTCAATGAGAATTACTTAGTCATGCAACAAGGTACCCAAATGAAATTTTTAGCATTTTTTTTCACACAAATAAAGTTTTCTTTTGGTGGTATTTAACCACTTCCGGACCGTCGCACGCCGATATACGTCCCTACTTTGAAGGAGGATATCGTTGTTATGGCAGCAGCTAGCTGATTCGCAGCAAGATCACTTTTATCAGTGGCGGAAGAGGGCCCCCCTCCCACCGCGCTCCGGTGCCCTCCGTCGCTTACCGGAGCCGTCGCCAGCGGCAGAGGCGATCCGATGTTGTGCCTTTCTTGGCATGGAGACGAGTGAGGGGAAGATGGCCACCCATCTCCATGACATTGCAGGATGGAAGCAACGTCAAAACGTCACTTCCGCCCATAGCTCTTAAAGGGCCATTTTTTAAAAATTATTTTTTTAAATGACAATTTTTTTTATTTTTTTATTTTTTTTATTGCATTTTAGTGTAAATATGATATCTGAGGTCTTTTTGACCCCAGATCTCATATTTAAGAGGTCCTGTCATGCTTTTTTTCTATTACAAGGGATGTTTACATTCCTTGTAATAGGAATAAAAGTGACACAATTTTTATTTTTTTTTAAAACAGTGTAAAAATAAAAAATAAAAGGTAAAATAAATAAGAAAAAAATAAAATACCTTTTTTAAACGTGCCCCGTCCCGCTGAGCTCTTGTGCAGAAGTGAACGCATACGTGAGTAGCGCCCGCATATGAAAGTGGTGTTCAAACCACACATGTGAGGTATCGCTGCGATCACTAGAGCGAGAGCAATAATTCTAGCCCTAGACATCCTCTGTAACTCAAGATATGCAACCTGTAGCATTTTTTTAAACGTCGCCTATAGAGGGTAAAAGTTTGTCGCCATTCCACGAGCAGGCGCAATTTTGAAGCATGACACGTTGGGTGTCAATTTACTCTGCGTAACATTATCTTATACAATATTAAAAAAATTGGGCTAACTTTACTGTTGTCTATTTTTTTTGTATTTTTAAAAAAAGTGCGCTTGTAAGACCGCTGCGCAGTACTTTCTGTCACGTGTGCAACGACCGCCATTTTATTTTCTAGGGTGTAAGAAAAAAATGTATAATGTTTTGGGGTTCTAAGTAATTTTCTAGCAAAAAAAAAATGTTTTTAACTTGTAAACAACACATCTAAAAAAGAGGCTTGGTCCTTAAGTGCTTAATCGCAACTGTTTTTTTTTTTGAGCTACAAAAAAATCACAAATTTAGAATAAAAATGGGTTTTTCTAAGTTTCTGTTATACAATTTTGCAAATAAGTAATTTTTCTTCATAAATTTTTACCAAAATTTATACTGCTTCATCTCTTTGGTAAAAATAACCCAAATCAGTGTCTGTGTGAAAATTATAGAGGCTACAAACTATGGTACCAATCATTAAAAATTGATCACATCTGATGTACTGACAGCCTATCTCACTTCTTGAGGCGCTAACATGCCAAGACAGTACAAATATTTCCCAAATTACCCCTTTTTTGAAAGTAAACAGTCTAAGGTATTTAGTAAGAGGCATACAGGTACATAGGCGTGCACACAGGGTGTGCCAGGCGTGCCTGGGCTCACCCTAATCACCCTGTGCTGCACAGATTTCACCTGCTGCTTGACTGCAGAGAAAGGGACTGGGGAATCCCTGTCCTCAGTCCCTTTCTCTGTTTCTTTGTCTCAAAAGTGAGACATTAGGGGGTCTGTTTAGACCTCTGATAGTACACCAAAGCCCCCGAATTAAGCACCTAAAATATTGTAAAAATAAATAAAATAAATTATTGTTAAAAAGTAATAATGAAAAAATTATAAAAATAAACAACTTACACCAACTCTGCCCTACTTACACCGTCCACTGCCCTACTGACACCAACCTCTGCCCTAATGATGGCGTCCACTGCTCTACTGACACTGTCCATTGCCCTACTGATATATATCTATACATATATAGATATATATATATAGATATACTGTGTGTGTATGTATATATATATATATATATATATATATATATATATATATATATATATATATACATACAGTGCCTTGCGAAAGTATTCGGCCCCCTTGAACTTTTCAACCTTTTGCCACATTTCAGGCTTCAAACATAAAGATATAACATTTTAATTTTTTGTGAAGAATCACCAACAAGTGGGACACAATTGTGAAGTGGAACGAAATCTATTGGATATTTTAAACTTTTTTATCAAATAAAAAACTGAAAAGTGGTGCGTGCAAAATTATTCGGCCCCTTTACTTTCAGTGCAGCAAACTCACTCCAGAAGTTCAGCGAGGATCTCTGAATGATCCAATGTTGTCCTAAATGACTGATGGTGATAAATAGAATCCACCTGTGTGTAATCAAGTCTCTGTATAAATGCACCTGCTCTGTGATAGTCTCAGGGTTCTGTTGAAAGCGCAGAGATCATCATGAAGACCAAGGAACACACCAGGCAGGTCCGTAATACTGTTGTGGAGAAGTTTAAAGTCGGATTTGGATACAAAAAGATTTCCCAAGCTTTAAACATCCCAAGGAGCACTGTGCAAGCGATCATTTTGAAATGGAAGGAGTATCAGACCACTGCAAATCTACCAAGACCTGGCTGTCCCTCTAAACTTTCAGCTCAGACAAGGAGAAGACTGATCAGAGATGCAGCCAAGAGGCCCATGATCACTCTGGATGAACTGCAGAGAACTACAGCTGAGGTGGGAGAGTCTGTCCATAGGACAACAATCAGTCGTACACTGCACAAATCTGGCCTTTATGGAAGAGTGGCAAGAAGAAAGCCATTTCTCAAAGATATCCATAAAAAGTCTCGTCTAAAGTTTGCCACAAGCCACCTGGGAGACACACCAAACATGTGGAAGAAGGTGCTCTGGTCCGATGAAACCAAAATCGAACTTTTTGCCCACAATGCAAAATGATATGTTTGGCATAAAAGCAACACAGCTCATCACCTTCAACACACCATCCCCACTGTCAAACATGGTGGTGACAGCATCATGGTTTGGGCCTGCTTTTCTTCAGCAGGGACAGGGAAGATGGTTAAAATTGAGGGGAAGATGGATGCAGCCAAATACAGGACCATTCTGGATGAAAACCTGTTGGAGTCTGCAAAAGACCTGAAACTGGGACGGGGATTTATCTTCCAACAAGACAATGATCCCAAACATACAGCAATATCTACAAAGGAATGGTTCACAAATAAACGTATCCAGGTGTTAGAATGGCCAAGTCAAAGTCCAGACCTGAATCCAATCGAGAATCTGTGGAAAGAGCTGAAAACTGCTGTTCACAAACGCTCTCCATCCAACCTCACTGAGCTTGAGCTGTTTTGCAAGGAAGAATGGGCAAGAATTTCAGTCTCTCGATGTGCAAAATTGATAGAGACATACCCCAAGCGACTTGCAGCTGTAATCGCAGCAAAAGGTGGCTCTACAAAGTATTAACGCAAGGGGGCCGAATAATTTTGCACGCCCCACTTTTCATTTTTTTATTAGTTAAAAAAGTTTCAAAAATACAATAGATTTCGTTCCACTTCACAATTGTGTCCCACTTGTTGGTGATTCTTCACAAAAAATAAAAATTTTATATCTTTATGTTTGAAGCCTGAAATGTGGCAAAAGGTTGAAAAGTTCAAGGGGGCCGAATACTTTCGCAAGGCACTGTATATATATTAGTATCTCCCTCACATTTTTGTAAGTATTTTATTATACCTTTTCATGTGACAACACTGAAGAAATGACACTTTGCTACAACGTAAAGTAGTGAGTGTACAGCTTGTATAACAGTGTAAATTTGCTGTCCCCTCAAAATAACTCAGCACACAGCCATTAATGTCTAAACCGCTGGCAACAAAAGTGAGTACACCCCTAAGTGAAAATGTCCAAATTTGGCCTAATTAGCAATTTTCCCTGCCCGCTGTCATGTGACTTGTTAGTGTTACATGGTCTCAGGTGTGAATGGGGAGCAGGTGTGTTAAATTTGGTGTTATCGCTCTAACTCTCTCATACTGGTCACTGGAAGTTCAACATGGCACCTCATGGCAAAGAACTCTCTGAGGATCTGAAAAAAATAATTGTTTATATAAAGATGGCCTAGGCTATAAGAAGATTGCCAAGACCCTGAAACCTCGAGCTGCCCTGGACGTTGTTCCAAATCAGGGACAGTCCCTCAAACACATGATTGTTTGATGGAAAAAAGGCTGTTACCAGCAGCTGAAGACTAGGTTTAATTAGATATCAACATGTGTTGCTGGGCTGATCCTGCAGAGTGAGAATGACCACTTTAAAAGAAGCCAGATTTTGTTTAAAGACAAATTTGAGTGAAAGGTTTATAAGACCTAATAAAAAAGTGCAAAAAAATGCATAAACTATCTAGTGTTTGCACAATGTTATGTGTATACACTTAGAGGGTCCATTCAATAGAATAGCCCAACCCAATTGCGATTTTGATGAATATTGTAGTGAAAAATTTGTAGTGTGCAAAAACTGTTGAAATACATTTAAATAAAAAATCTATACATAATGCTCAAAATGTGTGGAATATATATAAGCTCTCCAAAAACTGGGTCTATATATTAATAATAACGAGTTCGTGAGACAGTGAAAAAGTAGTGTGGTATAAATGCAACCCCATAGAAGCACCGACATCGGTCGGGACTTCTATCTAATTCGGTTTCCTGGGTCCACGGATTGTTTCTTAGTCACATAAAGACAAGGTCTCAAAAGGATTATTTACAGTCACTGGCCACACACTATCATTGTATATAAAAAATATATAAATTTAATATCGATATTGCCAGTAGCCAATGAGTAAGGTTTTGCTAAAAACCCATTGAAAAAAAGATTTAGCCTTTAGCACACTATGCAGGCTATCAACCCGATCGAACAACATTAGATACAAAAATAAAAATAAATACAAAAATGATTAAAAAATTATATAAATACACCATTTCAGGGTGCACAATTGTTTATTCACTCTTTTTCTTCACACTTCATATTTGGTTATTTATTAAGACACATTATGTATTTGTATCACTTTAGTAAGTATCAGTATCACCAGTATTATATTTAAATATAATTTTAATTCACTAGGTGGTTTTCGATAAGTGTTGTTCAACAAACCTTATCATAGCGATTTGGTTAGTGATTTTACCATAGCGATTTGGTTAGTAGATATATATAATATGAAGAACTGGTTACATTTATACCACACTACTTTTTCACTGTCTCACGAACTCGTTATTATTAATATATAGACCCAGTTTTTGGAGAGCTTATATATATTCCACACATTTTGAGCATTATGTATAGATTTTTTATTTAAATGTATTTCAACAGTTTTTGCACACTACAAATTTTTCACTACAATATTCATCAAAATCGCAATTGGGTTGGGCTATTCTATTGAATGGACCCTCTAAGTGTATACACATAACATTGTGCAAACACTAGATAGTTTATGCATTTTTTTGCACTTTTTTATTAGGTCTTATAAACCTTTCACTCAAATTTGTCTTTAAACAAAATCTGGCTTCTTTTAAAGTGGTCATTCTCACTCTGCAGGATCAGCCCAGCAACACATGTTGATATCTAATTAAACCTAGTCTTCAGCTGCTGGTAACAGCCTTTTTCCATCAAACAATCATGTGTTGTATATCCTGTAAGCATATATATTTTACGTTCATTTGTGAGTTCATTAGCTATGAGTAAGCACTAGTTGTGGTGCGAAACGCGTCAGCTCTGTACCCCCCCCCTTTTTGCCGTGTTTGGATTGCAGTGTTTTTTGCTTTTAAATAAACCTTTTGGATTTTATTTCTCGGTGTGCGGCTGTCCGGAGTTCTTCCTTTTTGATTTTCAATCATTGTACTATTAGCCAGCACCTGGGGCTCCCACACAGGAGCAGGAGCATTCGCTTGGTAAGGAGAGTCTTGGAGCGGTGGTTGTTTGTTTTTCATCATAACAACTGATCAGACCTCTTACCGTGGGCGGAGTTTGCTCACAATAGTGCCTTGAATTCTGCTTCCAGATTGTCCCAATTTTTTTAAACTATGGTTTCCAACCTTCCATGTTTCCTGACTCATTTGTTCCGCAGAGTATTCCTGCATTAGAGGGGCATCTCCGTGGTCTTCGTTCCACTTGGTCACAAGTCCAGGGGGCTTTGCGACATGCTAATGACAGATACAGACTGCATGCTGACCGCAGACTCCTGCCTGTGCCCTCCTACCAGGTTGGGGACAGGGTCTGGCTGTCACCTCGCAACCTCCAACTTCATGTTCCCTCTCTGAAGTTCGCACCTCGGTTTATTGGGCATTTCCGTATTCTTCGCAGGATTAACCCAGTGGCTTATGCATTAGACCTTCCTTATAATATGCATATTTCAAATGTATTTCATGTCTCCTTATTAAAACCTTTGGTCTGCAACTGCTTTACCACCTCAGTGCCTCGCCCTCATTCTGTACAGATTGAGAACCATGAGGAGTATGAAGTACAGTCCATTGTTGACTCCCATAGGTTCCGTGGGTGCATACAGTACCTGGTGCATTGGAAAGGGTGCGGTCTGGAGGAACGCTCTTGGGTCTCATCCTCGAACGTACATGCCCCTCTCCTCCTTCATGACTTCCATAGACATTTTCCCCTCAAACCTGGTGGTCCTCCGAGGGGGAGGGGTCATTGAAGAGGGGGTACTGTCAGGGCTGGGCTCAGCCCTTCCTTCTCTGAGCCAGTTCCTATCTCTCCACAGTGGCTCACCTGTTGATGATATCCTGTAACTGTACTTCTGTCTCAGTCTGAGTCATGGTTTCTGACAAGCATCTTTTGTATCATGCTTTTATACATGTAGCCAACAAAGCATTTTCTTTGCAAGAGCACTCCGAGTTGCTGGCTTTAATCATTTTTTTAACGTGGGGGAGTTGAACGGAGTTGGGGGAGTGGGGGAGTTGAACGTGTTAGTGGGATATTGATATAATGCGCTGGAAGCTTCTTATACACAGCAATAAGCTTTACTTTCATGGAGGAATATCAGAACATGTCTTACTGCATGAGAAACAGGAAACAGGAAAAACAAACAAGTGCATTGATAGACAAAACATCCTGTTATATTATAGAATACATACTATAACACTGTAATACTACAGTGCCACCTGCTGCATAGGTAAGTATAATGCTTACAGTATATAGTTCACAGTACTTTACATTACATGCTGTTGTCCTTCTAACACCCCTTCTCAACAGCATGTGCTTTGTCAAATTATTTTCAGCTTCTTCTGCTGCAATGTACTCTGCTTCAGTTGAAGTTAGAGTTGATTGCTTCTGACTACACCAACTTATGGTTACTTCCCCATACTGGAAGATGAATCCACTTGTGGATTTGCGGTCTGTACAGTCCCCGCCCCAATCAGCATTCACATATCCGACCAGTTTTGGATTGGATGTTGCTGGTAACCGTAACTTCATATGAATTGTTCCTTTGAGGTATTGCATCACTCTTTTTTTTTGCTTTCCAGTCACGCTGACAGGGAGCTGAGACTTTCCTTGTCACAGTGGCAACATATAGCAGCTTACCAATTGCTCTGCGATACATATCATTGTTGGGTAGCAAGTTTTCTGCTTCATTGATCTTTTGAGCCTGGTTCCATAGGAGTTTTCACTTCCTTTGCATCTTGCATATGGAATTGTTCCAAGATTTTGAAGATTTTCTGAGATTGGTTGAGAAGATAACATCCATCTTCTTCTCTCTCTATTTGGATTCCCAGATAGTAGCTAATGTTCCCTAGCTCTTTGATTTCAAATTTTTCTTTCAGCTTGTGATCTGATTGTAATTCCCTTCTTGATCAAAACCTATTCCCTTCTGCATCTGACTTTACTTTGAAAAGTTAATTTACTTCCTATAGTTTTGCGGTTAGGAGGGAGCTCTCTGGGTGCCCAGGTTTTTTTTTTCTTGAAGTAACTTTAATTCTTCCTCTGCTGCCTTTATTGGCTTCACATTTTGCCAGTTCTTCTATGTCTTCTCAGGATGTTAGTTGAAGTATTCTGTGTGTTTTGACAGTGTATGACAGCTTGTGGGGTGGTATCCCCTTTGTAGTCCGAGTGGATCCTCTGACTTCGGTCAATTCAGCAAGATCTGGTGGGGAACCTGGTTTAGGCATTGTGAGTTCCACCTCTTGTTCTGATTCCTGCACAGGTTCCCTTTTATCAACCTTTTTTTTATGGTTTGCTTGACATATTCACTTCACAGCTATCAGGGATCTGTGTTTCTGGTGATGGGCTCTCATCAAAATAAACACTACGGCTTATTGTCACTTTGTCAGTCTTTGGGTGTAGGATTCTGTAACCCTTAGTTTGCTCGCTGTATCCAACTAGAATGCCCTCTATGGCTCTGTTCTCCAGCTTGGATCGCTTTTCACTTGGAATATAGGCATATGCTTTACATCCAAACACTCTGATGTGCCCTATGCTAGGCTTTGATCCATGCCACATTTCGAATGGAGTACTTTTAATGGCTCTTGAGGGTAGTCTGTTCTGTAGGTAGGTTGCAGTCATGACTGCTTCTCCCAAGTACTTGTGAGGTAGGTTTGCATCTGACAACATGCACCTGGCCATTTCTATAAGAGTGCGATTTTTTTTCCTTTCTGCTACACCGTTTTGTTCAGGAGTGTATGGTGTGGTTGTCTGGTGTACTATTCCTTGTCTCTTCAGGTATGAAGCCACTTCTTTGCTTATGTATTGTCCCCCATTGTCGGTGTGTATTATTCCTGGTTTGCGTTGGAATTTGTTGCTAGACATGGCAACGAACTCTTGAAGTTTCTCTGATGTTTCATTCTTGTGTTTCATCAGTTAAGTAATTGTGTACCTGGAATAATCATCAATGAAAGTCAGTAGATACTTGTTCCCGGCTGATGTGGGAGTTTTCATTGGACCGCATACGTCACTGTGTATGAGCTGCAGGGGGTGGGTAGTTTTTCTTTGAGATGCCTTTGGAAGGGGAGCACATGTGGCTTTTGCTTCTATACAGCATTTGCATTTCATGTGCACTTTGCAAGGTGCTATTGTCAAATCTTCTGATAAGCCTCTCTTTATAATGTCCTGCATAGCTTCTGAACTTCTGTGCCCCAGCCTCCTGTGCCATAAGTGAATGCATTTGCTATGTAGGTCATTAGAGACTATATTGGCTTGCTGGTCTGTGGTGATGAGCCTGTATAGGGAGGAATTGCTTATTATTGTGAATTGTGCGTTCATCACCCTGGAACTTAACTGTGAGACCGTTGTTTGCAAGACTTTTCACTGATAGAAGGCTGCCTTCTAGTTCTGGAACATACAGCACTTTCTATTCAAGGATACTCTGCTGCCTTGTGGTGTAATGCAGTTCAGGAAGCCCTGGGCTTTACCTTCTGAAGTGATGCTTTTCCTGTTTGCTAGGAAAATGTTGTCTTTTGCACTGTAATCAATGTTTGTGAAGAAGGTCTCATTGCTAGGCATGTGGCTTGTCGCACCTGAGTCTATGCACCAGCCACGTGGCTTGCCGCTCTGTATCACTTTAAAGGCGCCACTCCATGATGTGTCTGCAGTTTCCATTGTGGTTGCTTTGACTCTTTCTTTTGTGGATAGCTCTAGCTTTTGCTGTTCGGCTTTCCAGATAGAACAGTCCTTTTTCTAAGTGACCAGTCCTTTTACAGCGAAAACAGGCTCTGCTTTCTTTGTGCTTTGTGCCTTTGTACATCTTAAGAGCTTTGTCATCACAGTGTGTATTTTCTTTCCTTCTGTCATATTCATCAATTAAATTGCCTTTGACATATTCCAGTGTTAGTTCCTGCTCGGGTCTGGTTGCTAAAGCGTTAATAAGAGCAGTATATGTCTCTTAAAGGCTGCAGAGGAGCAGGGCACCAATATGGTTATCTTTGATGTCCTCTCCGAAGGCGTGTAGCTGCTCTATGATTTCTAACATAGCTTTCATGTGGTTACACATTTGCTGGCCTTCTTCTAGTCTCATCTTATATAGCTTTCTTAGTAGAAATAACTCGCTGTTTAGGCTTGAACGCTCATGCAGTTTTTGTAATGAAGTCCACATACCTTTGGCTGTTTTCTCTGTTCTTATGTGGATAAGCTGTTCATCTTCCACTATAGACACCTTTGCCTGTCTGTCTTTCCTGTCCCATTTCTCCATCTCTCCATTTGTGGGTCTGTCTGTATTCAGCACTTGCCACAAGTCATTCTTGCTGAGAAACATTTCTAGTTTAAACTTCTACAGCTGGTAATTTGGCATTGTTCTGCTTTGCT